>CABFOV010004715.1:0-11888 GCA_902141375.1 Timema poppense | reverse complement strand
GGGGGGGGGGGGAGGGGGGAGAAAATATTGTTTTCAAATCACTCAATGTGAATGTGGGCACCCTGAAGTCTATATTCCAATCTTACCTGGGTTTGGAATAATTTCACATATTATTTGCCATGAAAGCGGAAATAAAGAAGCATTTGGAAATCTTGGGATAATTTTTGCTATAATCGCAATTGGATTTTTAGGTTTTGTCGTTTGGGCTCACCATATGTTTACTGTAGGTATATATGTTGATACCCGTGCTTATTTCACATCAGCTACAATCATTATTGTTGTCCCTACAGGTATTAAAGTGTTTAGTTGACTAACGACAATGTATGGATCTCGGTCAACTTATAGCGCTCCTTGTTTATGAGCTATAGGATTTATCTCCCTATTTACTATCGGAGGATTAACTGGAGTTATATTAGCTAATTCTTCTGTAAATATTGTTTTCATGATACTTATTATGTAGTAGCCCATTTTCATTATGTGCTATCTATAGGGGCTGTTTTTGCAATTATTGGTGGGTTTATCCACGACTAACGTCCTATTACCTGTCCAAGCTATCCGCAAATTTACAATAATATATTAAAAATGAGTAAGATAGATTTTAGAGGAACTGTACCCGTATTAACCTAAAGGCAACATAGCCAACCATTTATCATTTTTGTTTATATTGAGGATAGGGGAGACCGGGGTATGTTGCAACACTTTTCAGCTTTGATTAATTTTTTTTTTGTAAATCTTTTTATTTCTCATGGGTATAAAATATAGCATTTTCCTATTGTTTGAAAAGTGTATGTTTGATTATACATTTTTATTTATCTTAGAAAAACTATTTCGAATAAAAGACTGCAAGTTGTCCCTTTAAAGGGGTATGCTGCAACACCAGTAGGAATATGTTGCAACAATTGTTTTAAATCGTCAAATTCATCACATTCATCTGATACAAAGATAATGCACGGGAAACTTTTTTTATATACTCAGCCAATGGATCGACATTTTATAAACTCTAAACTGCACCCATTCTTCAAGTTCCTCCCCACATTCAACGATACGTTTGATCCTTATCTGTTGAGCCATATTCAAAAGCAACGTTCCCTTTCACGGGTTTTATTATTTCCTTTGTTAAACTTTTGTTTCTTTGCGAATTTATTTAACACTTTTTTAAAATCTTAGTTTTTGTTCTTGTGAAGTTATTTTCCCGTCTTATAATGGGGCTTCTTCTGGAGTGTCTTAGATCAAAACAGTTAACATTCGTAGGCTAATTTTAATTAAAACGCGAATTAATTGCAATTTTAGATATTGGTGATGTAAGCCACCGGAAGAGAGTGGAACGAAAATAGAACCTACTCCGTGTATTGACATAAAACATATAAACTATACTATGTATTGGTTTGAAAACATGTTATAACGCTTTTATAAGTAACAAAACAAAAAACAAAAATTTAAATGAAAAACACATTATTGCTTTATTTATTTATACCTGGTTCTATTTTCTATGCTCTTGATGTGGTACTTCTAATTCCGTATGTTAATACTCATATTTATTTTATTTGAGTCTAATATATACAATTAATGTTAAACTATTTTCACGTCTGCGGGGTAGGTCGCGACACTCGTTACATCTATCTCCATAACAGTATAGTGGCATCTATCTGAACTATCAGATGGCGTCATTATATATTTTGTACATTAAAACTTTAGTTTAAACCAAACGTCAAAAGAATTTGCGCTTTGATGATAATGATCTCAAGTGTATTTAAAAATAACCTGACAAATAAACATAAAAGATGAGCGTATATCACTTACAGTAAAACAGAAAATCAAAATGTAAACTATGAATCAAAATTACACGTGTGTCCCCACTTGCTTCGTTGAACCGACTACGGTAGAGCAATAATCTCTCGTAGTGGCACGCTCTATTTCATAATACTTTTATAGGCAAAAAAATGCTTTGGTTCAAAGTGCACCCGTTGAAACTAGCTCCGGTCTCCCCTATTTAACGTCCACTTTCTGAACTGAGCTATCATCTCATTCCTGCGCCGGTGGGTACTCGGACTAAATGGTTTGTCATTGACGGGGAATCGAATTTCAGCCAAGTGTATCAAGGATGGATTTCCACTTTCTCTCTCTTGGTGCAGATGTGGTGATATTTCTTCTCAAGTTTACCTTCATCCCTACCCCATTAATGTGATTAAATGTGTATATCCCAAACAATTTGGAAGATATGGAGTTTTTAAAAAAAATATCAGCACACAACTTTATACTCGAACTGCCACCACACCCAGTCCCATAGTTGTCAATTCATTGTTTACAATTTCACCTTAGATTGATGTTTTGCTCATGCTGGGAATTGTACCTGGGACCCTTAGCTTTGTAGTTAGATGTAGTACCCACTAAGACAAGGTTTTGGACTACCAGCATGTAAAAACTACCTCATTACACTCAGCCAAGACTCGAACCCCGACCTCCCATCATCGTCACACCAGACAAGACCAGACTTTGGTCTGCTTGGCTTTATGTGCGGGTATAAAATGGCATAACCTATATAATTATTAATTAACCCGCGTAGTATTAATTAAGACGAGAAAAGTCCCTCCCCTCCACCTATTCAAGTTCGAAGTCATGATGGAATGCACCCGTGTCAATTTGTCATGACTTCCACATTTTATCTCGAGGCTTCTATAAGTTTTATATTAAATGACGCCATCTTGTTACGAGTAGTCTTTATTATGAAACTTTTCTTTATTGAGTCGTATATAGTTTATGGCGGCAATAATCAGTTCTTGTTTAGTAAAAAAAAAATTAAACCATATTATGTATGTTTTATATTAATTTTCATTACTATTTGAATTGCCCCTACTAAAGTCTATTATTACTGAAAATATTTTTAAAGGACCTCAAGCTATAAATAACTCTCTCTTAAATAAATATCTCCAATAATTAAGAGTTAAAAAAAATATTTTTTATTTTGTAACTAAACTTGGTTGTACACTCTCAAACATAGCCTATTATTTGGAGGTAGTGAATGAAATTAAAATGGGCCTATTATTTATTTTGAAAATGAATGTTTAAAAATTATATAGAAACACTCTCAACAGTTTTTTTTAAATATTTTTTATGAGAATGAAGGCATTTCAAGATAACTTTTCATTTTTATTTAAAAAGTTTATGTTCAAATTCTGCGATAGCTGAGACAAAATATTAGAGAACTTTTGAGGTTACTTTGTGGTTTAAATTATACTAAACGTATCTAATGAAGGAGGGGAAAAAAATCAAATGACATCAGCCCACAGTCGATCTCTATCGACCGAGTGGCTGCTGTCTTTTGGCGAAGATAATACCAATTTCTGCGGATAAATGAGGTTCATGTGGTCTGCTCAGTTAACCCTCGGGTCGTTCAGTTTTCTAGAACGGAGCCACTACGTTTTTACTCAAGTAGCTCTTCACGAGACTATGTTAACTCCTTTCCAGGCTTATTGCTTTACGGAAAAATCTGAATGCGGCGGTAATCAAACCCTTGACCTATGAATCTTTAGCTAGGAACTCTGATCAATACACCACAGAGACGGTGGTATCTACTAAAGCAAAATTTAATTTATTTTGGCCAGAAAAGTTTTTTTGGTTATAAGAACTGAAACAAAAATTGTTTCCTACTTGCTCCCTTCCACCCCACCTTAGGTTTTGTTCTTATACCTAGGCCCTAAGCGCTCACTGGCACATAAATCCTCACCTGCTTCGGTGGCCACCTGGTCTAAGGAGTCACTCTTGAAATATATTAGACTGCTACTTATGGGGAAGTTGGGGGTTGGAATCCTTTTTGGGTGTACTGAGGGATGATTTTCTTAAATGGTTTTCCACTCTTCCTCCACGCAAATGCAGGTCACACATTCTCTAATATTTTTTAGTCTTCCACATCTCTTAACACATTAGTGTAACTTGTATATATGCATATTGCCCGTACCGGTAGTAGGACGCACTATTAAAATAAATAAAAATTGGTCTTGATTGTAGCTTCTAGTATCTTTACTAATGCGGTCTTGAGTTAAAGCACTCTCTCCTCATAACATTAAATTTATGGGTTCAAATCTGGGAAAGGTTTATGGATTTTTACAGAGATATAAGAATTCCTAACACAACTTCCTTCGGAAGAAATAAAAGCCCCATGCCAATTAGGGCCTGTAAAATATCTATGAAAGGCAGGATATGACAATATGTGGGTATTTTCTCGCTCGCTCATAAAAGTTTAATGCGGGAAGCAACGTAAAATAACCGTAGGTACGTATTTAAGACTTTCCTCGTGCATGTTCGTTCTCCCAAATGTAGCGGGAGGGCGGCGCTAACCAGATGAAAGGTTGAGGGCGCAATATTTTCCGGCTGGATCAGGAAATTCGTCAAACCAACTTTCGGGTTGCAAATTATCAATCAATAACAAGTGTTAGTTGGCCAGAAGCGATTTAAAATAACTTACCGAAAGAAAAAGGTGTATTGAGTAGATGGGACTGCATTTTTATTCACTTGGAGAGAGGTTTAGAAACCTGACTGTTGATCAAACTACCTCTTCTTCAGACACAAGGCTTAGGGCCAGACGTTCTACCTCCCATCTAACCTTCCCCCTTAAGGACAACTTGAATTTAGCGCCCCTGGTACTATCCTTTCAACCGTACAAAGGGGATCCTTCTCTATGTGATGGGTAACACCATTCTCCATATGGCACACCCCCAGTCATCGGACACTCCACCTAACGAATAGACCACCCCCGGTGGGCCGTCGACGGCTGCGGCCGAGTTGGGGCTCAATGGAGCGTACCATCCGACATCCGATCTCCCCCATTGAACTCATCGTGTATGTGGTCATTAACTCCCAATGTGGCTCAACCGTACTTGTCTAACGGTCGAAATTCCTTGCTGCATCACGTGCAGACCTTCTCTTTCCTGGATATATGGAGTGTGGTGACGTATTTAATTGTTCATAAGAAGCCTATATATTCACCCACATTCCTACCTATATGGAGTGTGGTGACGTATTTAATTGTTCATAAGAAGCCTATGTATTCACCCACTTTCCTAGCTATATGGAGTGTGGCGACGTATTTAATTGTTCATAAGAAGCCTATGTATTCACCCACTTTCCTGGATATATGGAGTGTGGTGACGTATTTAATTGTTCAAAAGAAGCCTATGTATTCACCCACTTTCCTAGCTATGTGGAGTGTGGCGACGTATTTAATTGTTCATAAGAAGCCTATGTATTCACCCACATTCCTAGCTATGTGGAGTGTGGCGACGTATTTAATTGTTCACAAGAAGCCTATGTATTCACCCACATTCCTTTGCTAATTGATTTGGATAGTAGGCTTGTTTGGCGCTATAATTTTTCCTTGTATTTAATTTTTCTGGTAGATAAGGAAGTTGCTAGATGAGAAATGTTTTATATTATCAAAGTTCTCATAAGTTTGTATCGTCACTTTTTTGCGAATGTAAAAATATTACATTCAAACCTACTCAACCTAAGCCACTAAATTGTATAAACTATTTCATTTCACAAACTTTTCATTAAGTGCTGTTAGTTCTTGGAGGCATAGGTGGGCATGAGGACTAAGGCTTCAATATTGTGTTATCTGGTTCGCCGGGGACGGGATGGATGAGTTCGACTCCCATTAGAAAGTTAGGTTTATTTGAATAAATTCTTTCCTACAGTCACATTACCCAAACGTAGGTATGTTTTTTTTTTCTAATTCTAGATTCCTTATCACTATTCCATCTGTGTAAATAATCGGATATCCAGGACAAGTAGTATTACGGTGAACGTTGAAATAAAATAAACCTAAATATTCAAATCTTCTCTTTGCATTCATTTTTAATAAGGTGTCTTCTTCGGTCGACCTCAGTGATCTTTGGATTTAAAGAAATCGCCCCAAGACCCGATGTTCATGGGTCCAAACCCAGCCCGGAGTTTGCGGATTTTTCTTCGATAAAAATCTGTAGCACTGATTTCTTCGGAGAGGAAGCAAAGCTGTCGCTTCCAGGTCGGTTGTGGCATGGAAAATAACCCTGGAAGGTACACAAAAATACCTTTCCTGGCAAAATTGGTAGAATCTTTCGCTCTCACTCATAGGCATTGTTGTGTGATGATATAATCAATCAGCTTCGAAAGCTCACGCTAAATGCCCCAATTAAATAAATAAGGTCCTGCGACATTTATCTAACTATTCGTGGAGTTAGCAACGATGAGGCTGTACGATTCCCATTCCGAATTCCGATTAAAAGCTTCAATATCAAGTAGGATGTGAATCCTTTGAAGCCTATTGTAGTTAAAATACTATTGACAAACTATCCTAATCCGTTTGAAGCATGTTTGTCCATAATTATATTTGACTTATTTGTTATTAAAGGGTTCAGCTCATTAGAGTCACAAACAAATGGTACGACAGTTGTTATGTGTGAATTGATTACTATTTTCACTCACCAGTCATCGTTGACTAAGGGTCAGTTTCATAATCAGACTTATCACACTTCAAGTGCGGTGCTACACCTAATAGACGACACCCAGCTTAACCAAAATGGGTATTCTCAAATGCGAGACCAGCACACTTTATTCTAGTCTAGGTAGGTGTCGTCTTGTATTTAGTAGCCTATAGCGCCGAAACCTGAGGTGCACTCAATCGGCCAATGAAACTAACCCTACGTGTAGGCTAGACTTTTGCACGAACGCCCAGTTTATTCTTTGAGGTAACAAACAGTCGGCGACCTGGTGGTCTAGAGGGTGTTAGACTTCTGTGCTGGGGGTCCGGGGTTCAATCCTCGGCCCCAATACAGATTTATCTGATTGCCAAACCCTTCCTTCACCTCTGACAAGACGTGTATTAACTACAACTTGTGAGTGTGGGGAATCCCAAGCCTCCACCGTGGTTCGGATTCCATGTTAAGCTATAGGTCCTCCATTTCATCTCACAATCACCCTACTATTACACATTAGCGTAAGTGCGTATAACACAAATGTGTAGTAATACGTGGTGCTAATAATAATAATTATAACAAACAGTCTTACCTTGCACTATGGCCCTATCTTATAGGCTACCTCATCGTGTACAGCTTGATTCACACAATCAACTTCCTCATTCTACCACATAAGTGTAACTAAATGTGGGTGGGTTGTAATGGAAGCTAGCCACGGTGCTAAAATAAAATAGCACTAACAATAAGGCTACGTAGAGAATGTACACCTACATTAGTTTAGAAAGGCGATGAGAAAACACCTGTGGGAATACATACCCCCCCCCTCATTAAATCATTAAAACCTTGACTACCTCTGGACCGGTGATACAGTATATTGCGAATCAGACGTCTTAGATCCAATGGCCACCGATGTGGATGGTAACCTTTTTTAAGACGTTGTTTATTACTCGAGGCCTCTTAAGAGTAAAAACTTATTCCTTGTGATTATTAAAGATTCAAACCAAAGTAAATCTTCAAATGGATTAGTGTAACGTAAATTGCGTGTGGTCTTCCTAAACTTGAGAGTTAGATTGACGGACATAGGGTTGAGAAGGAGAGTCAAACTCTTATGGAAGAGAAAAGATCCCGAGAGTGGGAGTGACGCGTATTTTAAAATCTCAACTTCTTTTTGGACATTTTATAGCATCGTGTTTTGGTTCTACCTGTACCAGGCAGACACGGATGGTTTCAGGGGGGGCATTACCTGTTTGCCGAGATGTCTCCTGTGAGTGTTTGAGGGCCCATCATCCCCACCATTTCAGTGGCAAAACGAAGGAAAAAGAAAAGGGGGTAAGAGCAAACAAACTCGTTTTATCTCTCTCAAAACGGACAGAGAGCTTCTGCCCCCTCTACAACAAATTTGTCAGGTCTCTTGTTGACAAAAAGACCCGTGTGCTGATTTACTGAAAGGTTGAGGTTATGAGAGAGGGAGGCTGACTAAAAACGGGGGAGGGCGGAGCATGTGTCTCTAAATGTTTAACTTCTGTGTTGAGACATGATGACCAGTTTGTCCCAAGTTGTTGTTGACAAGTGTTGCCCTTATTATAAGGCAATCCCTATTTACCCCTTTCCCCCGCCTCCTTAAAACTATACAAAGAAAGATAGCACATTATTTCCATTTTACTATAAATTATTTTGTTAGCCAACTTTTTTTTTCTAACTAATGTAAGTCTACTTTACTTTTAACTGCCTTATGTCATTTCTTAGTTCTCTATTTCTATATAAATACAGGTTTTACACTTTTTAGCAAGGTCAATCATTGAGTCAGTCTTCTTTTTCCACTCTTCAACAAGAAAAGATGAAAAAACATGTTTTATTACATTAAGATATAAAATTGGTACCAGCTGAAGCGTTTTGTTTTAACAATTACACCCTAATAACCTTCTTAACTTTGGCAACACATTTCTATAAACAAATTATTACAGGAAAAGGACAAACCTATGGCTCAATTCCAGGACATCTGACATTAAATAATGCTGTACAATTGATATATTTCGAGTCGAGTCCCTTTAGAAAGTGCGGTACTAACTAAAACAGGGATTCTTAACCTTAGGTCTGTTAAGGGTCGGTGGATGGATTTCAGGATGTTCGTTAACTTGGTTGGGAGAAAAAAACACTTTAATATCACTAATCTGAGATTCAACAATTTTTTTAAACGAAAAGGCAATAATCCATTGTAATATATGGAGTACCTGTGATTTTGTCACCAATATTTTGATAGCTGTATTTTATTACAATTATTTTTACTTCCAATCCTATGTATTTAATTTAATGCATTTAAAAATATTATTATGAGAAGGGATCCACTGGCTTCACCAAACTCACAAAGGGGTGCATGGAATGAATAAGGTTAAGAACCCCTGATCTTAAAGATATAAACAATATATGTCGAACAACCGGTATTGACATGTAATAATAATAATAATAATATTTAGCACCGCGTATTACTACCCGTTCGGGTTACACGCTTTAAGTACTAATTACTCTAATGGATTAGGAATTGTGAAGGTAGAATTAGAGGAAGTGAACCCGCATTTGCGTGGAGGGAAAGTGGAAAATCATTTAGGAAAAACCACCCCCAGTTCACCCGACCGAAGTTCGAACCTCGATCTCCCCGTCCTCAGCAGTCGAGCTCAACACGACAAGCGCGTTAGCCAACTACGCCACCGAGGCGGGTTATTGACATGTAGCTGCTGTCTATATTTTACACATCTAAAAGTTCACATGTCAAGTATTAAATATCTTGTCAGCCCCATCTGGACTCAAATCAGGGTCTCGTTAACGTTTAAATACATTTGGTACATTCTAAAATCTTGGAAAGAACAGGATAAGTGATTATGGTAATGAATATTTATTTTATAACCGTGTTCATAAACGTTTTTTAACAGACAATTTTACTATCTTAAAAATGTAAAAAAAATGACTATACTATATTTATAAAAAATGACTGAAGCGAAATATAGAATTAATTTTGTTTGGTACTAATTGATCATAAACACAGAAAATTGCTGATGGTTAAAATTTGCAAGGAAAGTTAAAACGAGACAATTCGTTTCCATCGGACCTTATTGTGCCTAAGCCAATGCATTCCGGGAGTGGCTTCTGGTTTTTCCTTCGTAACAAAAACTCGCTCTACAAACACACGGTCGTTTAATAAAAGAACACTAAACTCATCATGACGTTTCCAGTCGAGGTAGAAAATAAAACCCACCTCGTTAAGATAGTAGAAACATTGTTCTTTCAATTAGATCCTTCAATATTTCCCCCCCTTCTTTCTTCGCTTACGTTTTCGATGGAGTTCCCTTGTTATCGCAAACTCCTGTTGGTTTCTATTCCTTTTTTATCTCACCTCTCTTGAAGGTTTTTTTGTTTTGTTTTTGCCATGGCTGGTTAAAATGTCAGAACGTTTTGTGAGGTCCCGTCTTGGCAAGATAACGTAATATCGGAACGCACCACTTGAGAGTGGTCGCAGAAACAGCACTTAATATCGGGAACTCCCCCTTCCCCGGCCCCGCTTTCCATGTGAAGTGGTTTAGAGGTACATTCTGATAAGGTAAAAGTGTTCTCTTAAGTCAACAAGGTAGATAGGATGAGAGGAAACGGAAAACGGGAGAAGATTTGAAGTGAAAAGAATTCACTCCAGCTGGACCTTTAGGCGATTAGCTTATGTTTTTTTTTATTTCTGTTCAACACACATTTTAAAGGGTCTGTCTTTTTTTAGAAGATAAAAAGTCCAGTTTTTTTATTATTATTTGTGTATTTGTGAGTAGTCTAGAAGGAACGGGTAAATAGGCAACATT
This sequence comes from Timema poppense, assembly GCA_902141375.1. Lineage (NCBI taxonomy): Eukaryota > Metazoa > Arthropoda > Insecta > Phasmatodea > Timematidae > Timema > Timema poppense. The sequence goes on along the minus strand of CABFOV010004715.1, from coordinate 1,600 downwards.
GTGTAGGTAAAGAAATTTGTGCAGTGTTGAATGGCAACACTGGTTTGGACAGGTGAACCCAGTGTGTGTTTTTCCCCTCCCTGTCCCACCCAAGCCCCCTTTTCCTGCCACAGAGGGCGTCACTGCCCATTAACATCACGGTAACCTGGCGTAACCTAGACATTCCGTCTTCGTCTTTTTAAAAAGGACGTGAGTAGCCGTCCGGGCAATTTCCAATTTGTATTCACTTTTTCATGCAAAATTGATTAAGTAAAAGTAACTCCAGTGAAGACTTCTAACTTTAGATAAAGCCGCTTATGCTTGAAATTCCTCGAGTCTTTGATTGGAAATCAAGTTGGTTCGAAGTTTCCTAGAGCCGTGTGTGTGTTTATATAGCCTAGCCAAGACTTGGAGGTCAACCGATACTCGATTTGGCCATATGTTTGTAATGTGTATATTGGGAGACTGGTTGACTCCCGAGACTTGTTTATAAATATGGCCATAGGTTTGATTTACATCGGCGGTCCAGTCATGATACAATCACGTTACAGTAACGTCACGATACACTATTCTTTCCCTGGTTTCGAATTTTACGGCTTACATCAACAATGATGCTTCGACCTCGATACAGTTACGCTACAGCTTCGCTCTCAGAAAATATTTTATCGTACCGTCATCATAGCTATATTGTGTCGTATTGCATCGCATCGCCAGTGGAGCGCTAGTGTGCCACAGAAAGAGGTTCTACCCAGAGTCTACTGCCACGAACCAACAGATTGTCGACACTCGAGCAAAAGATAGAAAGAAACCTCTGACTGGAGTCATGAAAATGATAAGTTTTCCTCGAGGGCGTATTGATTCACAAAAATTAGTGTTTGATTTTTAAAACATTATTCAATTTCGTTATTTTGTTGTTCAAAGGTGCCAATAAATATTCTAAAAGTTTCAAGGAAATTCTTCTCGTCCTTTATTAGAAATACTCTTATTCCATTTGTTGACTAAGGAGTTATTTGATGAATCAAAATTCTACTTTCTTTTTTCTGGTGGATTTTCTTCCATGTTCATTTTGACGGCTTCTTCCTCATCATTCAAAGTAGTTTATATACAGTCAAGCTCTAAATTAAAATAGAAGTGCGAATTCTGGATTCCATTCAGTACATGTTACAAGGAGAATGTGTGACCCCAGCCGAGAGCCATCGATCAAAAGTGTACTGTTCATGAAATATCGCTGATTTAAATGATCATGATCGCACCCGTATCGTAGCTATGCCATCATAGTATCGTCACTATCGTGAGTATCGTGACGGAGGGCACGTAGTACAATCTGAGTGAGGTCTCAGCTGCAAACAAACCTTATTTGATATTTTTAATCTTTAAAAACAATGATGGGCCTAAATTATTGAAACAAACAAAACTAGGTGTATCTATCTTCGCTAAAAAAAACTTTCAATGACCCACACCTGTGGACAAGCAGATAAATGTGTCATCCTCGTTTTACTTGATTTGCCAGTGATGAGGTGGACATAATTTTAAATATCTGCCTGATTTACCTAGGTAGTTTTCTTAAATGGCTTCCCATTTCGTCTTCACTCAAATTATTGTATACTTCCTATAAATTCTA
>CABFOV010004714.1:39433-49647 GCA_902141375.1 Timema poppense | reverse complement strand
AGTGTTGTCAGCGGTCTGCTGTCATTCCGGCGTAGTTGATTGTCACATGTGGGTTAGTTATTAATTCTACAAACTATGCTAAATCTAATAATAGTACACAATTTTATTATAATAATAATTTTTTTATAATTTTTTTATAATTTTCTCTTGGTTTTGTATTTTAATTTTTTTTATTATTATTTTAGCTTAAAATAGACACTTAATTTGTTAGTGTTAATGTTAGTGTTAAAGCTCAAAGGAGCCACGCAGAAACTGTTCCAGTCCCTCATATATATATGACCAACCTTTGCTTCTTGGACCCCTTGTCATTAGTGGTAAAACCAACCAGGCAGTCTGATGTTGTGAAGGCTAACTTCTTATTGGTTGTCCTAACACTGTTTGGCCTAAGAGGTGGCCGTTCAACCAACCACCACGCTTTTGAATGAAACGGAAGAAATCTTTAAACAAAGAAAGGTTTAATACGTAATATATTTGAATTTACTTCTGAAAATGCCTTATGGGCTTGAAACTCAGTAAAATAAATAATAAAAATTAAAATGATATTAATAATAAAGATATAATTTGAATTTAGAAAATTGTACTGAAATTAAATTGTTCAATTTTGCCTGGTCATCCATGGATGAAGTATTAAAAGGAAAATTTACATACAGTTATTTAAAAGAAAAATATACTTCATCCGTGACTTTTTAAATAAATGAGAGGGGCCCAGAACAGGGTCATGACAAAGATTATACGTCTTTAAAAAATTAAGAATTGAAAATATAAATGTTTAGTAAAAACAATCGTTAGTAGCACAAATGTTGAAAATGAGTAGATATAATTTGAGTTTTACAAAAAATGAGAAATAGCTATTTGGGAAAATAATACCCTATTGGGACACTTTAGACAAGGTAAACAAGTAGCGTCAAACACAATAGCATGAATTTCACCATTTTAATAAAATATTACATAAGAAGTAAAATATTATAAAAGTAAGAATTAATGATTGATATTGGATTATAAGATGTACCTGAATTATAGACATTGATCAATAAATAATATGAATCAATAAATCATGTATTGTGGAATTTCAACCTTTTTAAGAACTAGACATTTTACTTTTATTCTATATATTTTGATAGAAAAGTTGTATAGTTTAATGTCTTATCTAAAAAAAATACCTTGCTCCTTGGCATATTTAAAATGTCAGGAAAAGGTCAAAACTTATTGTGAACGGATTATATCTCGTGAGAATGACTACCTAATATTGTACGTCACACGTGTAGCTACCGATAAAACTAAACGACTAAAAAGAAGTAAAATGTTAAATTTTATTAAAGTCAATTTGTCAGTCTCTGATCTTAATAGTTTCGACAAAATATATCTATAATGTAACATACAAAAAGGGGTGGCCATTTTATGAGTTTCTTTATGCTACATAAATATATATATTTTTTTTATGTTGCAACTTTTTATTTTTTTGCAAATTGAAAATCTTTTATGTCGAAGCCATTTCGTTTCCGCACAATGGACAGTTAAGGGATAAAGCAAATAAATATTAGATGAGGGAGTGTGTGAGGGGACTTCAACCCCCAGCCCCTCCCGACGAGGTAGGGGTGATTTTTATCAAAGGGGGTAGATTTCTAGAGGAGTGTGTGAGGGATAGAGTCTGAAGAGCCCCTACTGTTTGACACGCGCGATGGTTTGTGGGAATATTAAAAGCTAATTTGTGGCAGTCAAATGGCGAACGGTTTGATCTACTTTTTCCACCCTTAGATCGATGACATCCGAACACCACGGTAATTTTTTTTTCTAACTGAAATAGATTAGATCCCCGCAAAAACGTCGGATTTTTGTGGGAACAGAGATTATTAATGTAAGGGAAAGTATGTTGTCTGAGTTAGGGCTTTAGTTGGGACCTTTGTCAGGGTAGAGTTGGTAGCAGTTAAGGGGGACAGGGGTACAGGGGTAAAAAGGAGGAAAATCACATTAAACACATTTTCCTGGAAAATAATATTAATACCACAAATCCCATAAGCAAAAACCACATCAAATAATTTTTTTAATTAATTTAAATATGACAGATACCTCTTTATACCATAATCTAAAGTGTTCTAAAAAGGTATTTTGATTGTTTAACAGATTGCAGCACTAGCTAAATTTGATTTAAAATATGACTTTTACCTTTTCCTCTGTACCTTTGATTTGTTAGGATTGTCTAAACTGAAATTCTGGTATTTTATTCAATTTTCCGTGATCTCCCGGCTATTTTGATAGAAAACCGTCAAAGTGGTGAGTTCACCTGTTAGCCAAACCTTGAACTTGGTCGAGAGAGTGTTATAGGTGTTTATAAAGGTACACGGGTCTTGATAAATGGGTTCACGATTTAATAAAGAGGCCTGGCTAGATATATTGTTCAGTTCTCAGTAGAATGATAAATATCTTGATAAATGGGTAATGGGTAAAGTGGAATAGCTCTTGATAATACGGTAGGCCCTACAGTTCTCGGCAAAGTGATACAGGTCTGATAAAGGAATACAGGTATTGATAAAGTGGTACAGTACATATCTAGATAAGAATGTACAACTCTTGACAAAGTATAACAGGTCTTTAGAAGTGTGAGGTTGAGATAGGATGGAAAGCCGTAGGAGGGAGAAACAATTTTTTAAGGACATTTGGTCAGGAACTGAACCAAGTCCTTTTGGTCAGAGTCAAGCACACTAACACATGCCCAACCTATATGTACAGCTATAGCCCTATGTATTATAAATATAATAATGATTAACTATAATATTATACAACTTTCCTTTAGAGCAATGTCTTTATTAAATGTGTGTATCTCTACATCGCGTTATAAAAAATATTTATAATCAGTACATACTTTACCTAAAATAACTTTACCTAGAACAACATACTTACCTCTATGTAACACATATCTACTTCTTTAAATGATTTTTGTTAATAAACAGGACGGAAAACAGTCCCAAAAACTAATACTACGTTTATTTAACAATCATTCGGAATCGATCCAAGGTCCAAACATAATTTGATTTTTATAGGAGGCCCATTATTTGAAAACTGGAAACTCATGTTGCCACAATACCGAGAAGAAAAAAATCATTTATATTTACTTTCTTAATCCGGCTAATTAGTAATGTAAAGATAAATTATACAGTAATTCATTAGGGATTATTATTGGAAGCTTTTGACATTTTTTTTAGATTAACTTAGTAATTAATATATCAAATTGGACATATTATTTCTAGACTGTTAGATTTTAGTGACTTTCAATCAATGTTGGTACTCAAAAGTGGGCTTCCTATTAAAATCAGAGTTCACCTTCAAGTAAACCTTTCGAATCACTTGGTCATGGGTGTGTTATTATTTATTAATTACCACCGGTAATATGTCTGTGAACAGTAGACTTCACTTCCTCCATTCAAAAAACAATAAGTATATCATTTTAAGAATTATTTCATAATACTATTGTTACTATAATCTTAATATTTCTCTTTGTATTTCAAGTTGAAATATTTCCTGTAATGTATTCTTGAATTTGAAGTAGATGTTTTCTTTGGACAGATAACAAACTAATAGGCAAATAAGTATATTACATTATATTAACAGATAATAACGATTGTTCACGCGGTTTAAGAGAACAATCTTGCAAATACGTCGAAATTAAAAATAATATACGTTATAAATACAATCGAATGCTTGGAATTTTAAATTCAAATCACTTGAGATGATCTAATAAACGAAAAACTTTTTGAGCGGCCGCCATATTGAAACGAATCGAAAATCAATGCACATACATCTTTCATTCTAGGTTCAAAGAACATCCCTGACAAATTTCATTAAAATTGGTCCATGCGTTCGACAGTTATCGCGGAATAAAGATCCGGACAAACCGACAAAATTACAAAATGTTTACGTTAAAACAACCCTCTTTGGTGGCCACGTGGTCTAACGCACTACTCTTGCAGTAGACTAGACTGCCTATGACGGGGAGATCAAGGTTCAAATCTCAGCTGGGTGTTCTGGGGGTGGTTTTTCCTACATGGATTTCCACTCTTCCTCTATGCAAATGCGGGTACACGCCATCTAAATATAACCTACCTAATCCATAAAACCATTAGCGTAATTAGTACATAAAACGTATGACACGAATCGGGTAGTTAGACGCGATGCTAAAATAAATAAGTTAAAACAGGACCTCGTTACAGCCGGTCTATTATTATTATTATTATTATTACTATTATTACTATTGAGGATCATAAATACTTTGTAAATGAATTTATAAACGCAATTACAGGAGCCCTCGGACCAGTCGGCGGGGAATACACCACGCATGCTCCATGCGGCCGAGGTATTGTCTGGTGTGTTGATCGTGTCGCTATTGATCGTGACCGCGAGTATGTCCACCTACTTTACACCGCGGGTAGGGGAAGGGGGGATGTAATACGTGCACAGGCAACCACAAGGCAGCTCATGAACCCTGGAATCATTGAAAGTAAGCTCCGCCCGGAAGATCGACAACTCGCGGGCTGAATATTATTTACAACATGAAAGTCTCGCAGATTAGTTCAGTATCCAACCATTAGATTGCACTAGTGTGATAATAATAATATTGCGGGTCTGGGCCACACCATCCTTGGCCCAGTTTGTGGAAATATTAGACTGTAATAGTTTACCGTACTGATGGACATAATCGAATGATTTTAAGACTCGAATAATCATTATTATTATTATTAGCACCGCGTCTTACTTACCCGTTCGGGTTATACGCACTTACACTAATGTGTAATGGTAGGGTGATTGTAAGATGAAATGGAGGACCTACAGTTTAACTTGGAAGCCGAACCATGGTGGAGGCCTGGCATTCCCCACATAATCGAATAATCATTCGATTCTGTGAAAAATAATCGAATAAACAAATAAATAATAAATAATCATTCAAATGATATTGATAATTTAGTAAAGAGTCGGTAATAATCGGATATTTACTACTTCTAAAAGTAGTTACTAGTTGCTCGTTTTGCTTTGTGCTACTATTTTCTTCACCCTGTTGTCGAATCTCCCAACACTCATTCCTTTGCGTTTGCAGCTTATCAACACTTACTTTTCTATTACTGTATTTAGTTCCTTGTGCCAGTGCCAAAGACCAATGTACAGCCACAACAAAATACTCTACAGTGAATGAGTGAACGCATTAGTCACATAAGTAGCTCGCAATTAATATAAATACTTTTACGTACGATTAATAATTAAATAAAGAACATACGTTTCCCTTTGTATTTAGAAGAGTTGAAATAATTTACCCTTTAATATTTCCTAAACATATCAAAAATATATAAACTTACAATCCTATTTATATATCGGGTAGGTGATAAAATACTTTCGATTTGAATATCTGAATCAATTAGATGCCTCCTGAAAGCTTCACTTAGAATCAAACACACAATTACTACTCGACAAACGACGACGTAAGTTTGCTGGATAATGATATTTTTCCTCATATAAATGAAGACCTGTATAGAGATAGCCTGGAAACATTCATAATCATAAGGTCGATTTTCCTCAGCACTTCTGGCAAGGGAGTGGTAAGATAATGAATCGGTCAGTTCGCGTCAAGTCAGCTACTGTTTTCATTCGATTGATTTTGAAAGACTCGAATGAATCGATTCTATTCATCCGATTCTCCCTATCACTAGTTTACCGTTGTCCAGGGTACACCTAGGTACATGCCATACCCGCAATGAGATGATGTGATGATAGTGAGTATGAGGGTGTGGAACCAATGGAAACACTTAAACCTAACTTAATACTTAATTGACCAGACCCTGAATGCCATTGAGGCAATCCCCCTTTCGAGAAAAATACCCAATTTACCAGACGGTAATCGAACCCGTAGACAGGTGTGTTGGCTGACCACTACACCACGGGGCCGGTTAACTTGAAGATATAATACTACTTCCAGACCATTTCTATGAAATAAATACTTTTGGTGCTTGATAGAAAGATTATTTCTGATTATCTGATGTGTTCTTTGCTCACAATGTTTAACTGGTCATAGACCAATCTCAAGACATCCCCAAACTAACGCAGGGGGAGAGGGGTAGAGCCCCCCCTCCCCCAACTCCCCGTGGGTACGCTACTGCCTAGTTCAATGATTTAAAAAAACAACTTATATTCACTTAACAAATTACCCTCTAGATCAGGGGCTCCTTATCCTCGGGGTCCATTATCTGTGGCTGTCACTCTTGATACAGTAGTACCATGGCTTCTTTGGTGCTGAATGACAGCTCACAGCTGACTTCTGACAGTCAACATTTAGGTATATACCTCAATTTTGACTGTCAGAAGTGACAGCTGCTAAGCACATGTTTTTGCAGATCATATGGCTCGGCGTAGGGATACATAATTTGGTCTGGTAACTTTTCAAAGATGTCAACTGTGAGCTGTCATTCAGCACCAAAGAAGTCATGGGGCTACTGTAGGTATTATCAATACCTATGAAATAATACTAATAATATAATAAGAAGTTGTCAATATTTACTGAAAACTTATATTTTTACAGTTTCTAAAAGACCCTTCACATTAAAAATAGACTGTTATGTAGGTACATTGAAAATGAAAGCTTTCTAGTTTTGTTATAGGATTCAAAAATAAACCTTTCGCGTCATCCAACCTTCACATCTCATCAAGAGTAGGTTGAAATAACAAACTCTTAGAAGTTTTGTTGATAGATATATTTAAAAAAAAATCTACTTGCGAAGAAGATCTATCGGAATGAGACCTTCAACTTTGACTTTGAAACTCACAAGAACTGTTGATCTTATCTTTTAGAGGTAACAAACATTTTGTTCAGTGTTTTTGTGACCAGTTAGGGTAACGTACTTAGTTTTAGACTTTAGGGTAAACCTGCGTGAAGATTCGAAATTTTGAACTTATTCTGAATCTTATTAGTATTCATATTCGATTCAAAACTCGAAATAATAATATTTGAAAGATCAGTCTACGATTTTAAATTTCATATCCCAGATAGGTATTCGATGGAATTTAACTAAAATGCTTGTATAAAAGTCAAACATCTGAATAATTTAGCTTTTTAAAGAAACTACCTGGTATCTAGATTTGACCATATAAACTTACAAATCTCAGTAACATTAAAAATATTGTCATTTTTTGAAGACATGACCATAAAATTGTAAGGTTAATAAAGTTAAACATTAAAAATTGAAAAAATTTAAGAGAAAATAGAAGATAGTAAATGTAATATTAAACAAATAATCACTTAAATTGACAAGCTTATTAATTATGATGAGGACGATATTCGGTTAAATAAATATTATAAGAGTGTTTGTGAGAATAAATAAATAAATTGTATCTAACAGGATATCATCTGCATCATAAATAATACCTGAATACGGTCATCAATAATAATACCGACACATGTCGTCATAGATTTATTACTCCTTAACAAATCAAATATGATCATTACTAAAAAAAAAAACCAAATATTTTATTTGAATTTGATAAAATTTAACTATAAAATATTTTACCCAAATGAGATTAAAAAAGATGTAATTGTAAAATAGTCGATTTGGATTCGATTCAAATCATTTTCATTTTATAATATTCTCGATTCGTATTCGATTCGAGTTTTAAGCAATGGCTTAGTTTATAGCAGTTTGACTCAAGGGGTGCCCTTATTTTGAGGGAACGCGCCTGTAAATAATATTCATATTTTCTCATCTTTCATCTGTTTCTTACAAAGATGAATATTAAATTTCGACCCTACCGTGATTTTAATCAAAGGCGATCAAAGATGTCTGGTTGTGTTTCGAGGTGCGAAGCCTCGAGAACGATACTGACATTGACGAGGATAGCTAGTAAGTAGGCCAGTGATAACCATGATTAATTAAAAACCTTTAGTCCGATTTTCTTAGGAAGAGCCTTTTTAGAAAATACAAACTTTTTTTGTTGTTGCGATAACCAAGCTTAAGATTTTACTATATTATTAGTTTTGTTTTAAAGTTATTGATAATATTTATCAAAAGTGATTGCTGAAGATAGCATGGCTTGACGTATGAATACGTGAAAATAGATCTAGTAGCTTTTCTAGATGATAAATAAAGTCCTTCCACTAATAAATAGACTGTACATACAGTTCAATTTTAAATTAAAGAATCTTATCTTAAGCTAGAAAATCTACTAAATCTAGTTTCATATATTTATACGTCAATTCATGTGAACTGCAGCTGTTACGTTATCATTGTAAAAAACTTCCAAGGCGTCAGCCCACAAGCGAGTTATACCGCCCGAGTGGCCGCCACCGTTAACAATGATAGTGCCAACATTAGCGGATTGAGGGTGTCATGTAGTCAGCACAATGAGCCCTCCAATTTTCGAGACCAAGGTATCTACTTCTTTATCAAAGAAAAAAATATGTTTGTATTTTCTAAAAGTTCCTTCCTTTGGAAATTTGACTCTACATTCACTTGCTATTCTCCTAATATTTTATTTTAAATATTTGAATTTAATACAAAATAAACGAATTACTGTTACCATTGTTCAAATACTTCTACCCCGCACCTCCCCTCGAATCAGTTGCCACCACTCTTCCTCCCCCACCTGTCTGTTAGAAGGTGATAAGGGGCTCAGCAAATTGATTTCCTATCCCCCCTCTCTCTCCCCATGATGCCCTTGCGCCCGGGTGATAAGGCAGGCGACTACAGCAGCGGCGCGTGGCGGACATTTCTCGCGTCGCCGAACTCCCCTCCCTCTCTCCCCCTTACCCTATTCTACAACCATCCCCCTACCTCCCTCTATTTGCTTCCGGATATCACCAGTTGAAGGAAACACTGGAGATGAGTCGGTTTGATAAGGGGTGTGGGGTTTTGAGATTTTGTTTACGGTGTTTGTGTCTCATTTCCTTTTAACTCCTTCCTCACTCCTCCCAACCCTTTATTTCCCTTCTTTCATGTCCTTAGTTTTAAATACTGTTTTGTTTCTTGTTAGCATATCTGTCCAAGTTTAACTTGTCATCATGCTTTTTTTTTTTAACTTTTCTTGTGGGAAACAAACCATTTTCAATTTGTGCTTAGAGATGAAAATGTTACGGTAAATTTTTCGGAGGGGTGGGATCTAGGGCCTATCTCCCCACTCCCCACTACGTATGTATATTATCTATCAATAGAAAGCCATCAAACCGTTGTCATTAAGTTTCAGGACACCCTTGACAGATATTCAACAACTGTTGATATAATCGCGTGAAGAAAATTAAACTCTGTGTTTCTACTGGAGCAATATTTGATTTATTTTGTCCAAACAAATGTTGTGCTATAAAAATTACAAAAAACACTGGACTTTTCTTACGTCCTTCTCTACCCAACCTTAAATGTCATAACTTGGTGACCTGGTGGTCTAGGGGTAAGGTGTCAGACTTCTGTGCTGGGGGCCGGGGTTCAATCCGCGGTCCTAGCACAGATATTTATCTGATTACCAAACCCTTCCTTCACCTCTGAGAAGACGTGTATTAATTACAACTTGTGAATGTGTGGAATGCAGGCCTCCACCGTGGTTCGGATCCCACGTTAAACTGTAAGTCCTCCATTTTATCTCACAATCACCCTACCATTACACATAAGGGTTCGGCCAGACTGACAAGCGAGCGAGTGAGCGCGCAAGCGACTGGGTGGCCACACTGGCGAGCGAGCGAGCGAGCGCGTAATTAGCAGACCCTAGTTCATTAAAGAAGATGTCTCTGTCAAAGACACTTGGTATATCTCTGCTCCTCGAAAATTCTTACAACAAATATTTTTAATGTACTGAAGTGTTTTAAAATCATATTAGCCGCACCAGGGGCGGAATGGTGCGTTGCACTCCATAGCTTTTGACTGGAAGGTAAAGGTTCGAAGGCTAAGTGAACTGAAGGTGATTCTTAAAACTTATTTATTGTTGTGGTTTTTTCATACTCTCCAAACTAATGGTGATTATTATTTGTAAAGGCCTACTTTGATTATAATATTGAAGTATTGTAACATATCGGGCTTACATATATTTATGGTCTTACCAATTAAATTAGGCCATTAATAGCAAGTGTGTTAAAGCTATCACTGATAGAAAAAAGTCAAATATCATGTCAAAATGAGAAGTTTCCCAGCACTCAATGAACCAACATACAATAATATTGCCTAGCGCCTGTAAACTAGACTGTACCGGGTCGAGCG
>CABFOV010004714.1:16892-32460 GCA_902141375.1 Timema poppense | reverse complement strand
GGGGGGGGGGGGGGGGGGAGCGACAAAACGAACCCAGTTTCACTTCCATATAAGAAAACATATAATATGCCTGGAGGAATCTTTTCTTGATTTCTAGACATAAGCCCTATCAATCTTTGAGGCAAATAATGTCTTTTTTTTAGTAACTTTCTCTCTCTCTCTCGAATTGTGATCATCAAAAAATCGAACTCAAGATTGTGATAAATGTCGACGTTTCATGATACCCTGAACCAGAAAAAGTGTTTTTTGCGATGCCATCTGTCTGTCTATATTTAGGATTATAGCCGAAACCATTTTACCGATTGGGCTAAAACTTGGTATCTATGGTTTTCATAAGGTGCCCTCAAGGGTTTTTTGGAATTAGATGTCTAGTCCTAAAATTAAGGGTAGTTTACTGAAGAGCAAAATGAGAGAAAAAATATTTTCTCAAAATCCACTCCATTGGTTTTGATTACGGTATATTTTATATATAGACACAGTTTAACATTACAAACAAAAAGGATATTTTCATTTTTCCATTAAAATCACTTGGGTTATTATAAATAGGCAGAAATGTCCAATTTTGATAAGATCTCCGTAACTATTTGAGTTACCTAATAACTCAATAGTATAAAGATATAGTAGGCCTAATATTAAATATAAAACTATTTCGTTTGAAATATATTTTTACAAAAGTAGTTTCTAGGCTACAAGCAAACATAATTAATAGCTATGTTTTATGGATTATGTCGAAATATGAAATCGATTGTTGTGCTCTTTGGTGGAGTGTTTCTCCAACCATTTATATTATTTCGTTTCACAAATCCTCCGAGTTTTTAGTAAATGTCTTTATTTTAAGATTAAAGAGAGAGAAAAGTCTGTGCGATGCCCCGTAACGTTTGTTTAAAGTCCTTCATACATACATACATACATACATACATACATACATACACTACATACATACATACATACATACATACATACATACATACATACATACATATATACATACATACATACATACATACATACATGCCATTCCCTTACGGAATAGGCAAGAAACTGTGAATATAGCTCAAAAAACAACTCCGTACTTAATCTATCCTTACTAACTTTCTTTACACTTCCTTATCCTTGCATATTCCCTTCGCTTCAACAACAATTTTTAATGTTTTTTCTTTTCAACACATTCATATGCCACATTTAGCCACGTCTTACATGGCATACCCCTTCCTTTTGATCCATACACTTTACCTTCATATATTTGCTTCGTTACTTGATCCATACTCATACTCTCCTTTTTTTGCCTGTGCTATTCCACTCGTTATATGTTCTTGCCCCTCTTATCTCCTGTTATCTTAATTCCTAGATAGTAAAATCCTGTTACTTGCTGTAGTCTTACTCCTCCTAGCTATATCGTAATCTTCTTCGCATCTCGTTTACTGCGCATCATACATAACGTTTGTCTTATTTTGGCTGATCATCTTGGCTCAACTTTATTTCTTCTTCAACTCACGGCACAATGAACCAAGGCGCAAAAATTGGCAAGTCACACCATGAGTTTTATTTAAGGGGAGATTTTATCGTTAAAAAAATATTGTTAAAAATTGTAGGCCTATTTAAATTTCCAATGGCTAAAATTCTAATAATGGTGGTTCTCTATTCCCCACTAAACTCCCATGGCACGCCTGATAGCCCCTCGTTGCACACCAGTGCGCCTCAGCACACCCCACAGGTTGAAAAAGCGCTGCCTTTAGGTGGGGATGTAGGGGGCACGATAAAAGGCCAGTGATTTTGTGGTTTCTAGATAAAAACTTTTTTTTTGCCTTAAAAAATTAAATATTGCTCAAGTAGAAAAATAGAGCTTAATTTTCTTCACATGGTGATATCAACAGTTAATAAATATCTGTCAATGGTGTCCTGGAATTTAATGACAACTTTTTCTCTTAATTTAAAAATGTTCTCATCCAATGCCACTATGTTCATGAGCAGTGCTCGAATTGGGAAATTCTAACAACTATGTTATACTATGGATTAATCGCGCCACGCTTTGGGCGTCGATTGTAATAATATGGGATCAATCACCCCTCATTGGGCGTCGATTGAAACACAACGGATTAATTCCCTGATATAATACTGTGATGATTTATAGGTTGTATAAAGCTCCGTGATCGAGCGCCTATCACCACTGTGCGGAAAAGGTACCGTTTAATGAGCTGTCTATAGCTCCGTGTTCGAGCACTAATTAAATCGGTATATTAATATAATTAAAGAAAGAGAACTGTTGATGGCTGTTATTTCACACACGGTTTATTTAAATTACACCTGTAAATTACTTGTACATATTTCAATAAAAAAATTTATATCACTGCACACTTGTGATATTGATGTGATTTATATTATACTGTGTTAGACTGACTTATGCGTGAGCGGGATCTCGGTGTAGATGTTTGGTCCCGGAGATGCCTTCAACATACGCACAATAGTTTATATATGACATACCCCTTGCATTTTTCTCTCCTGGTCAACAATGTAAAAACTAACCAATAGAAAGAGTCCTGGCGGCAGGTTTTGTGAAGGCTAGCTTCTTATTGGTGTTCCCTTTATCCAGAATTGACGCAGTTATTCTTTTAACAAGAAATATGGTATAAAAAAAATATTTTAGGGGTGAAATCCTTTTCACATTGTTTCTAAGAAGCGCATGTTTCTTTATGGATGAATCTCGAAAGGATACTCTACCTATATTACTTTAAATAAAAACTACCTTCATCCATGACTTTTTACATAGTTTAGATTAATCCAAATCAATATCATTACAACCAGAACGGTAACAACTAACAAACAATAATTTCTCAATGAAACTATTACATTGGTAGAACTTATTGTATTGTCTACACACACTTCGATAAGATGCATGATAAGCCATGACAGTTTAATTGAATTTCTGTAAAATTAATATCATATTGCAGTTTACTATACTAATTTAATTTATTTATAATTGCAATTAATTATATTGATGTATATTGGAACGAAAAATACACTGTCACAGTAAAACCAGTGGTTTGCTGTATCTGCATACCATAGACTATTTTATGATTGTGTGCATGCTAATATTTTATCTGTAGTAACATGTTCTACAGTCTAATAATGCAGACTTTATATTTTTAAATTATATAATATTTGAATTTGTGTGTTGTGATAGTGTAAGAGTATTTATTTCTTCTTTTTTTTAGGTATTTGTTTAGATTCTTACTACTTTTAAAACCTCACTATAATGAATAATAAAATAATGTAAACACTTTTTATCTGTAATTTCACAGATAGCACTTGTGAATATGTGTCGGTGTATGACCGGATGTTAGGGGGGAAACGGGGATTTAGAAGGCTAGAAGTTAAGGTAAGAAAACTGTGCGGCAAATTATCTAGTGCCTGTGGGCGGCAGAGTCGTAAATCAGCCCCTGAGTAGAACAATATCCAATGTTTAACTATTTAGGTAGGCATATATCTCCGTTTTTAATTACACTTATTTTCCTAAAAGTATTTTGTAAACCGATGTGTTTGATTAGGAATGTTAGGATTTGTATACCTTTTTGGAATGAGATACTGATACCAAACCTATTCTTTTGCCAATTTCATACCAAAAAAAAGATCCATACAAGAAACATTTGTTTCTGCATATTTCGTATATTTTAAGTTTTCTACATATTTTATGAATATGCCTAGCCTATTTATTTTTAGTTTTTTTTAGTTTATTTACAATACATGCATTTTATATTCATAGTAGACCTATTTATTTTATTTTATCCCTTTTTAACACTTTAACATTGTTGTTTCACATCGCTTTCAGTCTTGTAAAAATAAAAGACACTTGAAACATCGAAACATGTTAAGGATACTTATCATTTGTGGGGAAAATACCAGACTGAAACTAATTAAAGTAAAATAAATTGAGAAATATCCATGCTAAAACATTCCCTAATCACTTCTTGTCAAGTAAAACGGAATTTCATCCTAAAAAATGTTGCTAAAGAAGAGGCAAAATATGGTACCAGAATATTTGAAAAAATATTAATTGTTTTACATTGTTTGAAAAATTATGAGAATGTTAAGAATTATAATTTAATCCATATAAAAAAAATGTTTCAATGTAAAATGTTTTTTTACAAACACTGTTCATTAAATTGGCAGAAACAACCAGATATTCTATTCTTTAATGTAAAGCCCTTTCTATTACGTACGAATTTTAATTTATTTAAGTATTATTTTGGACCGCACCAGGACAGTTTTTTTTAATACAAATATTGTAAGTATTACCTGCGTGGTGGAATTTCGTAAGTATTTGCATATTTCATACATCACATATTTGGACTTTAATTTGCATGCAAATTTTGACTACTGTGCAGGCTCAGTTTTTATTAGGTACGCTTAGCGTTTCTAAAGATTTAGCTGCCGACAAACGGACCACATTTGTAATTTTCATTTCATTCAATGTGATAAAAATATTTTGAAGAAAATATGTTTAGTTATAAAACTTACGTGGAGAGGAAATATTGTAGCTAGCTTAAATATATAAATAAGATTGTACGCGAAACATAATTTATAAAAAGAAATATGTACATATGAAAGACAATGTGAAACTGAAGGTCGCAATCTTCTGACTACGAACAGAAAGAGCAAATGCCCTTTCAAAAAATAATCCCCACAGGCCACAAAAGGGGCTAAGGTCAGGTTACATCTGTAAAATATTTGTGTTGAAGTCATTGTCTTGTTATAGAAATCGTCGTCTCTGTTGTGAAGCAAATTCTTGGAAAACCCAGTGTAATACAAAATACAATAAAATATACATAGGTCTAAGCGTGGTAAGTAGCATCTAGGTCCGTTCAAAATCCAATACACTATGAAGACAGGTGGTAGGATCAGGGTTCGTTCAAACTAGAACAGAGATCCTTTTGAAAAACGACAGGAAGAATGAAGAAGTATCGGAACGCTCGTAATATTTTTTCGTATCAACTGGAACAGCGTTCCGGTGCGTTCCGACCCAATTCGGGCACTGCTCATGACAAATATTCAACATTAATGTTGATGTCACCATGTGAATAAAATTAAACTCTATGTTTCTGCTGGGGCAATATTTGAATTATTTTGCCAAAAAAAAAGTTTTGCCCTAAAAACTGCAAAAAATACAAAATACTGGGCTTTCTTCTCCTTCTCTACACCCCTATCTTGAACCATTCAACCACCGAAGCGGGTAATGTGTATTTTCTAAAAAGGTATTTCCTATGGATATTGAACTTTATTAACAACATTACATCGTATTCGTGTCGAGTGTTGAAGGGGTGGCGGGGTTATCGAAACACACGCCCCCTCCCTCCTTTAAATGTTGTCATCGTGGGAGGTGATTGGTTGACCTGAAGGGGAAAGGGGCGGGGCCTATGTACCCAGCATCCCTGCGCGCAGTCACAGAGGGGAAGGGAAGGAGGAAAATAATAAGGGTAGTTTCAAGGGATGAGAGAAGGGAAGCGAAGGGGGTTGTTGAAGAGATTCGTCCCAAGATCTCTTGTTCCGTCCAGTGGGTGCGGATGTGCGTGCGGGTGATAGCGCCGGAGGACACACCAACTGGCCTCAACAGCATCAACATCAACACATGGTAATGTACATCGACAAGTGGTACTCCCTGGATCGTGGTTAGAGATATAGCAGGAGTGTGGTATGAAGAATCTTTTTTTAGATTGTATAAAAAAAATTGTTCTCTCAACATTGATCAAATCTCTCTAGGTCATTATTATTTTTTAGCACCACGTCTTACCACCCGTTCGGGTTATACGCTTTGTACTAATTACGCTAATGGTTTCAGCTATTAGGAAGGCTCTATTAAAAGGAAGTGTACCCGCATTTGCGTTGAGTAAGAGTGGAAAACCATTTTGCAAAAGAAACTATAGTACACCAGACCGAGATTCGAACCTCGATCTCCCCGTCATCGGCAGTCTAGTCTACTGCGAGAGTAGCGCTTTAGCCCATGCGGCCACCGAAACGGGTAAATCACTTTCATTTAATTTAGTTGAGATATTTAACGTGCACTTTCTGAGCCAACTGATAATATCAGCACACGACTTATAAACTAACTTAAGTCTAGAACAGACACAACACCCAGCTCCCGGCCGTTAATTCATCACTGTGAAAAGTTAAACGTATATTTCACCAATGGTAAATTTTTCGGCCATGCCAGGAATTGAAACCGGGACTCTTATATCAGTAGACAGACATGCTTAAGGTGAACTTCTCTATATCTTTTTTTTACCACCGTTGTCTTACTACCGGTTCAGGTTATATACATATAAGATAATTACTCTAATCGGAATAGGAAGGAGGAAAGAAGCATTTTAGAGGTAATTTACAAGCATTTGCGTGGAGGGAGAATGGGAAACGATTTAAGGGAGAAAAAACCCTCAAAAGACCCAACCGGGATGCGAGCCCCGATTTCCTAGTCATCAGTAGGCCAGTCTAACACAAGAGTAACACCATAGACAACATTTTAAATAAGTTAAAGTTGTATTTAAGCCAACGCAATTCAACTTATAAGTATAACATGTATGGTTTCAAAATAGATTTAACAACAAAAGGTGATCCCATTGTGTTTTAAACATAAAGAGACGCCAATCGCGCATGAATAAACAAAACATGATTGTGTGAATTTAAACATAAACCAGCTTTACATTGTAACGGAGACAATTATAAATAACTATCATTATTATTGACACGGTTTTGAGCAAACATTTCAAGGTATTGAGCATGTGTTGTGTGTGACCTCTATAGGATGAATTATTATTGAGTTTGTTCCCAATCTGTGGTACGCGTACCACTAGACCAGTATTTTTCAAACATTTCCAGTAGGGAGCCCCTTGATAAGAGTTTGATGCACAGGTGGACCACCCGACCTTAATATATTACCTACCTGTCACTTGTATAAGCAGGAAATTATGTAGTGAAAGTGTTTATCAAATAGTAAAGACAATATATTTACATAGCTTTGTTTCATAAAGGCCTGCACATTTTATAGTCCAATTTTCACAGGAAGAGCCTTATTTGACAGTTATAAACTATACTTAATTTACTTTCAAGTCAAGTTATATGATCTGTTACTTTTATTTCATATTATTAATAAACACTAATAATATAGTACTTTTTACTTTCTCTCGACACCTCGGAGAGAAAGTATTGTGATTGTCAAAAAAATATAACTCGAGATTTTGATGAATGTCAACGTTTTGTGACCCCCTGAAACAAAACAAAAAAGTGGTTTTCATAACGCCGTCTGTCTGTACCTCGGGCTAGAGCCGAAACTATTTTACCACTTAAACTCAAACTTTGTATATGGGGTTTTCATAAGGTCCCCCCGAGTTTTTTTTAATTAGATATCTAACCCTAAATTTAAGGGTAGTTTACTGAAGGGAAAAAACAGTAAAAAACTCTTATTTTTTTTCGAAATAAGCTTTAACGAGTTTGATAAAATGTTATTTTTAGACATTGTTTATCATTATAAACCAGATGGAAACTCTCATTTTCTCATGAAAATGACTTATAGGGTTCTTTCAATAAAGGAAATTTTCCTATTCTCATAATTTCTCCGCAACTTTATGAGATACGAAATAACTTATTATTGTAACGTTGTAGTACTATTAAAGATAAAAATCTTTTATTTGAAATATACTTTTATAAAATCAAAAATGTCTTAGCAATAAGCCCCTATACTTTTTAATCCAGGTCTTTGAAAATGAATTTGATTCATATGCTCTTTGGTTGACAACAATGTTTTTCTTTTATCAATTGTTTTGTAACATTGTTCCTAGTTCCTAATGCCATGGAGTAAGTAAGTAACAATGTATATTATTTCATTTATGACTTTGGTGTAATATTTCTACAACAATGTATAGACCTATTATTTCGTTTCACAAAGCTTACGAGTTTTTAGTAAATGTCTATTTTAAGATAAAAAACGGGAGAAAGTCTGTGCGGTGACAGAGACGTCGCACTGGGGGATGGGGGTGGGGGGTCACTCCCCCAATGTTGGTTAAAAGCTTGAAAGTTGGGAATTTTGTGAAAGTTTAGATCTGGAGTTGGGAAATTCTAGGCTTATTCTGTACCCCATTACTTTATATTATGAAAGTCCTTAACCACAGACTTGTACTGACAAATTTAAAATCTCCCAACTGTTGATCCTTGCTCTATAAAAAAATCCTAACTTCAAAAATCATCAAACATTGGAAGGAGATTCCTTCTGTAGTAAATTGTAGAAAGCTTAGTAAATCAAGTAGTCTAGTAGCGCCGTTGTCAGTAGGCAGAGACAACGAACGGCCAGTGAGTGTATGCTGAATGAGGTATGGAAACGAATCATAAGGGAACATAAGCTGCCCAATAGCAAAATTTCACTCAGCCAGCAATGCTTGAAGTGGCAACATCGTCAGCCAATGTTTTGTTTATGGTTTAGTGTTTATTAGTTGTGAATTTCGTGGCTGCTAGACTGTTGCAGTTTTATGATTCAAATTATCATAAATTGTAAACCAATGCCTTAATTAGGGCTTTATTAAATGTTTAAGGCATAAATGCAGTGAATGTCAACGCAACATTTTATTGTTTTCTTATCGAAAGCTCTGACCGGTGAGCTGAAGACATTGAGGTTAGTGTTAATGTTTGACTTCTGAAATACACACTAATATTTCTAGCAAGTATCTATACTAATTTGAATTGAGCTGATATATCTTATTTCATTGTTTATTAAAATAGACTTTCATGAAAGAAATTTAAGTAGGCTCAAAGCAACTTAGACTCAGACTCAACAACTCAGACTCTTATAATTTTTTATTTGATTAAGTAGTCTACATTAAACAAAAACTAAGTTTATTTTCACCCTTTAACATTTTCAAATTTAGGATATATTTTTAATTCGTTATTTAGTGTTCAATTTGCATAAAATTTCGTATAACCATGTTGTGCTGATTTCGAATTTTCCATAAATTATCTAATAAAATTTCAAGGGAAGCCTCTTTATCCTCACGCGCCAAATTACAATAAGTTTTGAATAGTTTATTGGAGTACCAGTATTAGCATTTTAGGGCAACTTCCATGAGGTTATGAAGCAGGACATTGGTGGACAGGTATCAAAATACTCTAGAAATATCGATAAATTCTATTTTATATTGGTTTATTTTACAGTTGAAAATATTTTTAAATAAACATGGCCAACTTGCTAATTTTTTGATAACGTGAGTTCTACATCTCAAGGAGCTTATTAGTTAAATATTGCTTCCAAGTGTGTTATAATAAAGCGGCGGCTGCCAACCTGGGGGCCGAAGCGTGTTTTAGATTAGTATTTATTTTTCAAGGATTTTAATGATCATAGGAAGGTGCGTAATTCTAATATAAATGTAAGTTGTTAAAGTGCTTAAAATTACATAGTTACTGCTTAGGTTCCTTTTGGCTATTCCATTCTGATAGCTTCTTGCTGACTTGTTTACAGTGGCAGCCTTGTAATGCTGCTAGCATAATATAAAATCATCCCCCAACCCCAGGCTTGTTGATTATTGTTGTTGATTATTTTTTACTACATATTAGTCGCATATAATCATTATTATAGGCAATTTATGATAATTAAAACAAGCATTAGTGGACATGGACATGAGGGTTTAATGTCACGCTCTTTTGGTTTGTTAGTGAAGGTGAAGTAAGGATTTTAATTCAGGCAATATCCCTCCAAGTAAATAAGGGTACATTTCTTCTAAATTTTACCTATCCCACTGGTGTAGCTAGCTGTAGATATCCCGGGCTGGTAGTAATACAAAGTGAAAAAACTTAAAAACAAGGATTTCAAGCTCAAATGGTCGCGATGGCTGCAGAGAGAAAAGTTGTGGTCATAAACTACAAAATGTTGGAAACCGCTGTAATAAAGTCAGTTCAATTTTATAATCTAAAGTACATGATTTGAACAATATCTGCAAATCTAAATAAATATATTTAATCTCAATTGGATATTTAGCCCAGATGCAGGTAAAGTGAAATAAATAATAATTAAAGTAATTTCCTCATGCACTGAAAAAGCCTTGTATCCAGTGTGAACAATTAAATAAATAAATTTAAAAATACAGTTGCCTAAAAGCTCGGTCCAAGGCTTGATTATCACCCCAAATATTTTTTAAATATCTGGGAGCCTCCTGCCTCTCTCCACCCCCCGTTCTCAACATTGCCCTTCTAGTGGCCTACTCTACTTTGCTACTTGGGAATTTTTCTATTTTTTAAATGCTTAGAGTTGGGAAAAACACTGGTTCACCTCCCTTCCCCCAAATATATTTCATGCAACACCCCTGTGTGGTGCACCCTACCATTTATTAAGTCATTAATAATTTCGGCTCTTCCTATGAAAATTGGACTGTAATTTACTTATGGAACAAATTATAGTTCACTTAGCAAAGCTATTGTACCTTTTTGACATAATCTTAACTAATAGTTTTTAAAAAATTAGATCTATTTTCATGTATTCATACGTCCATTAATGTGATCTGCAGCTGTCACTTTTGATATATATTTTCAATACAATGGAACCTTGTTTATCCAGCCTTATTGGGACTGGGTGTCATCCGGATTAACAAAAATCTGGATAATTCGGAAGTTAAAGTAAGAATGCATTAAAGTTCACCGTTTATTTTCCCAATTACAAATTATAAAACAATTTAAGCATGTTAACGAAAACGAAATTTCCGTCCCGGATAGACCGTAAATCCGAATCAATGAGGGCCGGATGAATGAGGTTCCACTCTACAAATATAATAGCATTAATTATCACTGTTGACCAGAAACTATGTTTGTATTTTATAAAAGTCTCTTCCTATCGGAATCCTGCTATAGCTAAATGGCCGTCATTTTCCCAGCCGCTGATCACGTTTTCGCCATCCATGTTCGAGATGGAGTGGTCTGGAGACGGCACAGACTGCAGCACTACGTCTTCCCCGCCCCGCCGCCCGGGGGACGAGCCGCCGCCGGTGTCTCACACCGCCCCCAACACCACCGACCACGACTCGCTGTCCGACGACCTCATGTCGGACGATTTCTCGCTGCCCGACGACTCGGAGTACGAGGACGAGGAGGGAGGGGGGGAACCAGTCTGGAAGGCAGCGGCGCTGATGCGCAGGTGGGTCCGCCATTGTGTAGGTATGACGTCATGGTCTGTAGTAGCCTGAATACGAGTACTCCCGGTCGTGTGTATTAAGGATGGTTTTCCTTAAACAGTTTCCCCACTTTCTCTCTGCGCAAATGCGGGTACACTTCCTCAAAATTATAACGTTATCATCCTTAACCCATTAACGTAATTAATACATAAGTGTATAAACCAAACGAGTAATAAGACGCGGGGCTAAAAATTAACAAAATATTAAAAGTTACTTTCGTAAAACATACCTCTTTGGCGTATGAACACATGAAATTAATCCAGTACTTTTAATTGGGATGAAGTTCTTCCTATAACGAACCGAGTATACCTCCCAGACAATACGACTATTGAAGTGTGAGAGCCAAGAGGTCGTTAGTTTGTAAGTCATGTGCCGACACCAACTTATGTTTAGAAAGTACACATTAAATAGCCAAGCAACATCAATCATGGTCGCGTTAGTCTACTCTTTGGCTTAAGACGATGTAAAAAAAACACCGTTGGGAAACTTTTCTTCGAGGCTCGTTAAGGGTTGAAAATTGGGGTGTTTGCGTTGTCCAAAATCAGGTGAGACAGCTTTGTAATCGCACGCGGTGTACGTCACCGGACGTCTCATCTTCAGATTTTGACTGACTCAATGTACTCTTTCCTGGTATTTGATACGCGTGTGTTGGTTATTCGTGGGTGCCATAGTCTACTGTTATGTAGTCGTGTTCCAAATAGGTAGGTACGTCCCTACCAACGTTTATGATGAGGTTTTTGTTACATATGAATGATAATTAATATGAAACTAAAGGTACAATAGAAAAAGGGCGAAAGCTACATTACACATACTTTCCAGAACAACTTTTATATTTCAAACTCCATAAGGACTCCAGCAAATACAATTAGTTTTTAAGTTAATTTAAATATGATAGAGACCTCTTGTAACCATAATTTAAAGTGCATTGCAAAGGTTTTATGATTGTCCAACAGATGGCAGTACTAACTCAATTAGAGTTAAAATAAAACTTTCCTCCCATTTCCCCCTCTACCCTTCAAATGAAAAGTAAATTTTATTAATAATTTGATTTATTGAGAGAAGTACCACCATACTATTTGGCTGTTAAACCAAAGCCGTAGTCATGAGGAGGTGGAGGGGGGGGGGTTGGTTTGGGGTTTCAAACCCCCCTCTCCCTGAAATTTTATGAACAAAATATAAATGGCATAACTTATAGTTCAAAAATATCAAAATTAAGGTACAAGTACAAATTAGGGGCTGTGTTACCATAAAAAACATTTCAGAAAGCTTCTAGAGGTGTTTGATATTTAGAATTTTTTTTAGCCTTCGGCAGTTAGGGGGTTATGTTGCCCTAAAAGAATACCTCAGATAGCTTTTAGAGGTGTTTATTATTTCGAACTTTTCCTTGCCTTCGGCATTTATATGGTGGCTAGAGACATGGAAAACAGGGAAAACCTGAAAAATCAGCGAATTCTTTGATGTCAGAGAAAACAGGGAAATGTCAGGGAATTTAAATGTTTGATTAGTTCTGCATCTAAACATTTAAAGAAAAGTGATGGTGTTTCTCGATGTTAAGAAAGTGTAGGTCCCCTATTGCCTAGGTATTTTATTCTAACATGAGATGGTTGTAAAGGGTTTATTTTATAACACATTCACACAGGATACAAATATTACCTAATTAAATAATAAATCATTTACAATAACTTATAAAGAATGTTAGTGTTTGGTAGCCTAGGATTTTTTGAAAATAGGTGATCAATTTAACTAACCAAAAAAATACCCATTCAGCAAGAAAAACTGTAAATGTCGTCTGAAAAACCTGGAAAAATCAGCGAATTTTATAATAAACGTTTTGTAGCTACCCTAAGTTAGGGGATTATTTTACTATAAAAACACTTTAAAGTGCTTCTATAGGTGTATAAATATATAGATTTTTCCTCGCCTCCGGCAGTTTGGGGGTTATTATGTTGCCATAAAAAAAACTCACATAGCGTCTAGAATTGCTTATTATTTAGAATTATTTCAAGCCTCCAGCAATTGGGGGATGTGCACATCAACCCCCCTCGAAATGATTGGATGGCTACGGCCTTGGCTTAAGCACGAGTGTTCTTCCTGGCTTATCTCACGAGATTTGATTCCAACCCCGGGAGTCCCCAAGGGAAGGCTCCAACAATAATTAGTCAGTCAGCCCTGGACGAGTTCGCTTTTAAAAAGAATCGTGTCAAAAAGCTGCCCTTTCATTTTACTTTAAAAAACAACATGAGTAACCAGATAGATGGTGGGAATATATTTAATGGCCATTTATTTTTACAACATGTTATGTTTTTTTTATTCAATGACAGGGCATAATAAATTGCCAACAGAACATATTATTGTTTCTGTGATCGGTAATTCTTCTTGTCTAGTGTTAGAGAAAAAAAGAGAAAGGGATGGCTGATATATTTTATGTTGGGGACGATAATTTTATAAACTAATCTTGAAAGTATTGCTTAAAAAATATTTTAACACTACATGGTATGTGGGAGTTGGAGTTCAATATAGAGTTGAACCTCGTCCACCCGACCTAACTGGGATCGTGTGTCACACGGATTAACGAATGTCCTGATAATCCGAAAATGATAGGAAAAATGGACTAAAACCATATATATTACTACAAGTAGCCATTTACTTTAACAATAACAAATTATAAAACACTTGAAACATGTTAAAAACATTTTTATTATTTTATTATTAATTAATACCGCGTCTTACTACCCATCCGGGTTATACGCTCAATGTACTAGTCACGCCGATGGTTTTTATGGCCAAAGGAAGGCTATATTTGTATGAATACTTACATTTTGCGTGGAGGGAAAGTGGAAAACCCTTTTGGAAAAGCCACCCTCAGTACACCCGACCGAGATTTGAACCTCGATTTGATCATCTTCAACAAGTCAGTCTAACACTAGCGTACAACCACTATTCACTCGTAAAATAATTAGTTATTTTGTTGCTGTGCCAATTATAAATGGAGTTTAGGAGCTGCGCGGTGAAGCAGACGTTCCACCGCCATAAGTTCGGCCGGCGTCGTTTCCGGCTGGCGTTCCGAATAAGCCATCACATAATGCGAGATTTCAGTTCGGATTAACCGGAAATCCGGGTCAATGAGGGCCGAATGAGCGAGGTTCCACTGTTTGTGTGTAAATAGTCTCGGGAAGTGTGCTCAGCGACTGCAATAGAACGAGTGTCTTTATTTCAAATACTGAATATTAAATGTATTGCCATTCAATTACAGGTTGTCGAGCGGTGGTGGTGGAGGTCCCAGCAGCGAGGGGCCCGGGGGTGCGTCCCCTGTCCCTCACCCATCTCCACGCATTATAGTGCGCAAGATCTTCACCAACAGCCGCGAGAGATGGCGTCAGCAGAACGTGTCCGGGGCGTTCGCCGAGCTGAGGAAGCTTGTCCCCACGCACCCCCCGGACAAGAAACTCTCCAAGAACGAGATACTGCGCATGGCCATCAGGTACACTCTGTTCACTCTGTATGACAGGCGTGTCAAGCTAGTCTCATCGTAAGGACCATCAGGTACACTCCGTTCACCCTGTAAGAGAGGCGTGTCAATCTAATCTCATCGTAAAGACCATCGGGTACACTCCGTTTACCCTGTAAGACAGGCGTGTCAAACTAGTATCATCGTGAGGGCCATTTCGAACTTTAATAATGACTTAGAAGAAAGGCCACATAAAAAATCCCTAATTCAATATATTTGGTATATTTTTTTAATCACCGAATCTTTTTTTATTAGCACCACGTCTTACTACCCGTTCGGGTTATACGCTTATGTACTAACTACGCTAACAGTTTTAGGGATTAGGAAGGTTATATTTATAAGGAGAGTACCCGCATTTACGTGAAGCGAAAGTGGAAAACCATTTTGGAAAAGCCACCCTAAATACACCCGACCGAGATTCGAATATCGATCTCTCCGATCTCTTTCTAGTCTAGTTTATTACAAGAGTAAAGCGTTAGACCATGTGGCCACCGAAGCGGGTATTAATGATTTTAAATACATACAGTACTATCAAATATATAGTATTGTATATACCTACATCGGTGTACACGCTTATTAAACGTCAAACTATTCTTATTTTTAGATGTTTTTCTATATTCCCTTCACTCAAACGCGGTTACATTTCCTCTAAATGATATCTTTCTCGTCCCTTACCTCCTATTGTGATGGCTAATAATATAAGTGCTGTGACCCGTGACCTCGACTAATTTGAGTTTAAGACCGCTGTCTTAGACCGTTCGGACAGTGAAGCGTGTCTTATGAATGTATTTAAAAAACTTAATATCGTATTATTACAAACTAACTTTCAAGATAAAAATGGTGTACATCAAAAAACAGTGGGGGG
>CABFOV010004714.1:6441-16809 GCA_902141375.1 Timema poppense | reverse complement strand
GGGGGGGGGGGGAAGTCCTATGAAAAGTGGTAACTACAGATCCCATGAATTGAAATATAATTGTTTTAACTTTTATAAATGTCAAAAAAGTTTAATATCTTATCTAAATCGGTCTATACACAGGCTGCTTCCATAACATAGACAGTCCAATATTCACAGGAGAAGCTTTAGATCTATCTTACCACTGACAAAAACAGTTCCTTTTCATCTAAATCGGACTATACACAGCTTGCTTCTATACTATTGGACAGCCCGATTTTCAGAGTAAGATTCTTATCTGACAGCTACTGAGGGTGTACAGAGGGTGATTTTTGCGAAATCTTTTCCCACTATCCTTCCATGCAAATGCGGGTACACATCCCCTAAGTTCAACCTTATAAATTCCAAACACTTTAATGTACTAATTAGTACATAGGAATAGGGCCCGAGCGTATAGTAAAGACGCGGTGCTAAATTTAAAAAAAAATCGATTCTGGTCGCTGTTGACGAAGATATTTACTGTTTGTATACGGATTCATTCTGCTATCGAATTAGTAAATACCCAAGCCCTTTTGTACAGGTGTGTTATAATAGACGTATTGATCTAGGTTGTAAGTTGAGCATGTTTGACCTTGAGATATGCAGTATTTATTTCGGTCAGTCTGTAAGTAGACTTATAGCCGCTCTGTGGGAACGGAATATCGGGTACACTTTGGAGGTTGTCTACACGTAGTACCCGCAACCAGATGATGTGATGATAGTGATTATAAAGGTGTGGAGCCAATGGGTGTCTTAGAACCTAACTTAAACCTAATTCACCAACCCCTTGTTAGCGTTGGTATAATTCCTCTTAAGAGACCTCTAGGTTAGTAGACAGGTGCATTGACCACCACACCACGAATGTGAATATGATGATAGTGATTATAAAGCTGTGAATCTTAAATATAGCTTAAGCCTAATTAATCAGACCATGGGGCTAAAGAAACAGTTCCACTTTGGAGAAAAATAATTATGGTACCACCGGGAATCAAACCTGGGGCCTATATATCAGTAGCCAGGGGGTACTAACCAATAGACCGGTCAGTTTGTAAGTTGTGTACCCAGATATAATCGGTGTATATATGAAAATGGGACGTCAAATAAAGTGTCCGAAATATTTTTTTTGTAAGGAAATACATTAGGTTTCACAATAATAATTACACTATCCTGCATTTTGAAAAAACTTCGTTGCCATTTTCTAAGAAAAAGGTGTTTTTGAATATTATTTCAGCTCTGATTAAAAAATAACTAATTCCATTTGCTTCCATCACATCCAAGCTGGTTTTTTTTTCGGAAATCGCAAGTGAAAATTGGGATCTTCACATTATTCTAATGATACAAACAAAATTTGTGCATTGAAATTATAACAAAATACTACTTTTAACATACTTTTTTAGTTAAATGCATATTGAAAACACTATTTTTTATTATTATTCTAAGCACCGCGTCTTACTATCAGTTCGGGTTATTAAACGCTTATGTACTAATTACACTTATGGCTTAGGACGGTTTGGTTAAAAAGAAGTGCACCCACATTTGCGTGAAAGAAGAGTGGAAAACCATTTAGTAAAAGCTACCCTCAGTGTACCCAACCGGGATCGAACCCCAATCTCACAGTTTTTGGTAATCTAGCCCAACACGAGAGTAGCGCGTTAGACCACGTGGTCACCGAAGTGGGTGAAAACACATTAAAGACCATATCTATGCACTTTTCAGCACACTTTTGACATGATAACCTCAAAAAACAAACTGAGCTCACACTCAAACTTTTGAACGGTGTTCTTAAGGTCAAAAAACAAATAACTGAAAGAAGTGTTGCCAACGTGTGAAGATTTAGTTGACAAATACCTAGCATTTAATCCTAGCTTAATACATGCAACAATATAAATTCTGAAATCAACTTGTTATCTATGAAAATAAAAGTTACGTGATAGGAAGAAGAGGATGCCATTTCTGAAACCAATATTAAGAAACTCGGTTAAAACAGCCTTTTTTTACAAACGTATAAAAAAACCATGCAGATCAGTGATATTATTGAATCCCCAACTATAATTGAACACAGGTCTTATCAAATCAGGAGACAAAAGCACTATATCATGGTAAAAAAAGTGAAATAAATAGGCTCCAGAAATAATTAAAAAATTAAAATGTAGTCTAAATATAAATGTAAAAAATTGATGTTTTGAATCGAAAATTAAATAACATTAATATTAATGTTTTTATTTACTACATTTATTATGTTGCGCCAAATTTGTAAGCTAAGGCGGTGAAAATCATAACAAGTGCACCCAGATGGGACTCGAACTAGAGCCCAACTGAGCAAGTCTATCACTCTGGCGCTGGACCAACTATGTTGATATCGGTCCAGTTAATGTAGATAAATGAACTAATTAGCGCGTGGTAAACTACTCCTGTGACATATTTGACGACAACTATATGGCATCGTCACCTCGGGACGCCTCCTGCGTCTTCTATTTTTATATTTACATGAGTCCGAGAGATCAAAGATAGACCGTTGTCAGCAGGGTGAGGGGGGAGGGAGGGGGGTAAGGATTGTCAAGGAAGAGAATGAACGAGATACTGAGTGATTCATTGGGGAAGGCTCGCAATAAACTGAAGGGGTCGAGGGCTGGGACGAAAATTTCCTCGATAGAAAAGTGAGT
This sequence comes from Timema poppense, assembly GCA_902141375.1. Classification (NCBI taxonomy): domain Eukaryota; kingdom Metazoa; phylum Arthropoda; class Insecta; order Phasmatodea; family Timematidae; genus Timema; species Timema poppense. The sequence continues at coordinate 14,128 of CABFOV010004714.1, read as the reverse complement.
CGAGGGAACTTATTTTTTTATTGTTTTAAACACAGTGTTTAGCTACCTGTTCAGGTTATAAAAAAATTATAGGATATTGAAAATAACATATTTAGATGTAAAATCTGTACTCATACTCTCATGAATATTTTTAAGAGATCTCTTATACTATCAGGTGGGTCTCAACTAAATATTAACACTATAAAACTGACACTTTTTTATAATGAAATGAATTAAGTTGGACAAGGGACATTTTGAAACTAAAGTATGGACAAGAGACATTTTGAAAATAAAAACAAAGGACAAGAGACTATTTGCTCTAACTATCACCGGTTTGTGTAGAATACAAGCGTCCTGCGCAAGAAGCCATTCTCGTACTTTTTCGGGATCTTTCTTGGACGCCTTTATGAGCGACGCCACGCCTGCAAACCCTGCAGGATGAGAAGGGCCATAGTAGATGTCGGCTTGACGGTCCATTAAGCTCGGAACGGCAGCCACCTGTTTTCATCTACCCTCTTCAGTTTCTTCTTAGGGCATTGCGACGGTGTAAGTGGTTGTGGTACGGGCGTCGGATCTCTAATGGGTGCCAAACGTTTCGGATTTACCATAAATTCTTTCGGAACGTTTATTTTTTGCAGCGCCGTGAGAAACTCTTGCCACCCCGACGGTTCGCTGTGTCTTCTTTCTCTAACCAGATCGTTGACTAAATCCACAATATTGGATCCACGGAGAGGCGTATCGTGAATACTCACTTCTCCGTTTGAGTCCCAAGAGATGCCACCGCGGGAAATGATATGTTCTAGTAAAAGTTGAGCTTTTTTACGTGCCTGTGCTGGTACAGTATTAAGTACAGCAGGGATGGGAAGTACAGGCACTTCAGGGGTGGTGGTGGTTTCAGATGGTGGAGGGTGTTGACTTAAGTGCAGCTAGTGCTGTAGCACTTGTTGATATAAAGTCCATTTAGACTTGTCAAGTTTTGAAGCGAGGATTTTTTCTATTTCCTTGTCCAACTCGGATACCACTAGATTTGTTACCGAAGCCACTTGTTGGTGGTGTTTCTCGTAACGGTGTAATGTTTCCGGGGACACCAATATCAGCTTTTTCGTGTGTTCCATTATTTAATTGTTGAATAAGGAACCGAGGACACCGCTGATTAAAGGGGCTAAAAGTAAGGGCAAGAACGCTCCTCCCTTCAGAACGAATAGTCGTCTCTTCTTCTTCCAGCACTCTCCTCGTTTGACCAGCTTGCGCAACACCTGCTTGTGAGCACGTAACTTTGTCTTCTGCGCATTTTTCAACGGCATCCGCCCTTCTAAAGTTTTGTAGGCACACTCGCAAACAGAGTCAACCAGTTTCTTGTCGGCCGTTTTCATCAAGGCGACACGTTGTTGTGGGCTCATGCGATACATCGCCCGTAGCAGAGGGGCCTGCTTCAGCACTTTGGGACTCATGGTTATGAAATGATCTGTAAGCGGGAAGTGTCGGTGTTTTTATAGCTTTTGCGTGGTAGGTATACGCAGAACCCGACATTTGTGTAGGTCCTATATCTGAACCATTCTGGTGTACCTTGTTTGAAATCTAACAATATATAGCCGTGAGGAGTACTTGTAGCATCCGTGTAAGCCTCTTGCAAAACACGGGGATTTTCAAGACATACTTGACGCGCAAAGTGTTGAATCTGAGCTTTATCCCGGGGATTTTTAAAAAGCACGATATAATGTGCGTTTAAGGAAATGTCTCTTTGGCCCTTGCCTTGATGGAATATATTTTGTGTAAGGTACATGACACTAATATTTTGGTGGTGGCATCCTTTGGTGAAAAGATCGACGAACACTTCATTGGCTTCACGCATAAGGTCGTCTAGGATAATCTGCTGTGGAGAGTCATTACAGGTGTCATCTATTTCCGGCAAACCCTTACAGAATATGACGCGGTGATTTGACCCGTCTTGTTCGAATCCCGGTTGCTATAAAGCATAATACCATGTGATTTTATCAAATTTAACCTCACACATTGTGTCCAAGTGACGGATAAAGTCGGATACAAAATGTGATTTCCCACAGCCGGAAGGGCCGCTGATAATGGCCGAAAATGGATGTATCAACTTGTCCATAATGTTTGAGACTGAGCTTATAAGCTAAATTAACTTGTATTTATAGGATGGGAGGGAGGGGAGGGGGGTGTAGACGTTAAAACACAAACATAAGAGTTTTTATAATATTTATTCACACAAATATATCTCACACCATGAAAAGTAGTGCGTATAACCCGAACGGGTAGTAAGACGCGGTGCTAATAATAATAATAATAATAACATGAAAAGTATACTTGGAATATTTATTTACAAATATATCTCCCGCCGTGAAAAGTATACTTGGAATATTTATTTATACAAATAAAAGTTTTAGAATATAGCTCATGCCACGAAAAATTATGCTTGGAATATTTATTTACACAAATCAAAGTTTTAAAACTATGAAAAGGATACTTGGAATATTTACACAAATAAAATGTTTACAAATATAGCTCGCACCACAAAAAAAAAATACTTGGAATATTTATTTACAAAAATTAAAGTTTTACAAATATATCTCGCACCATGAAAAGTATACTTGGAATACTTATTTACACAAATCAAAGTTTATACAAATATATCTCACACCATGAAAAGTATAATTGGAATATTTATTTATACACAGATCAAAGTTTATACAAATATATCTCACACCATGAAAAGTATACTTGGAATATTTATTTACACACAAATCAAAGTTTATACAAATATATCTCACACCATTAAAAGTATATTTGGAATATTTATTTACACACAAATAAAAGTTTTAGATATTTAGATCACGTAATTAAAAGTATACTTGGAATATTTATTTACAAAAATGATATTTATAGAATATGTCTTACACATTGAAGTAAATTATACATGTTTAGGTGTAGAGGAAACAATAATCAATTTATTGAGCTCGTAGCGGGAATATTGGTCTCGGTATTCATTTACAAAGTCCAGTTTAAAGAGTATTTGAATATATATATACAGTCAGATGGTTTCAATTTAAATATGTACAAGGAAGAAGTAAAATTGACTAGAATTAAAATATATACAAACAACTAATTATATTGACTAGAAATAATCAGGAAGGTGGAGGGCTGTACTGGCAGATAAAAAATATAAAAAAGTATCCCGGACCAAAAATTAAATTAATAAAAAATATGCGCATTTTCACAAAGAAAAAAATTATGAAAAAAATCTCAAATATTTGAAAAATGGTATGTCAGTGAAACACTCTAGAGTGAAAGAAAACAAAAAATGATTATTCAGCCAGTCTAAATGATCACCTTTTAGTCGTGGTGAGTGCGTTTACAAGGACTCTGATACCCAAACGGCAACGTATTATAATCATCGGTTATCCGCCATTTAGTGTGCACGGGCCGGTAGACTTTAGCCTGTGAAACGGTACATAAAGTCTCAAGACTTTTCTTACAATTTTGTGCGGTATCTTTATGTATATTTCCGTGGCCTGTTCGGTGACCATCGCTTTCAAAACATCAAAATTAACGTCGTTCCTGTTGCTGTAGTTTATGGTGATCCCGCGAACCTTGCACACCGTTTTTGATTTGGCAGGATCACCACCAACACAAACTCAGTACGCGTAATTCTTGGGACCACCAGATACAAAAGCGCTAATGTAGCTTCCCGGACCGTAATCCTGAAGTTCGTCGGTGAGGACACCTTATAAGTCTCCGGTTGGGGACTCCAATCACCGGGGCGTTCTGTGAATAGAATGCTATCTGTATCGTGATATAAAACGCGGTCCCCCAATTTTTCAAGTGCTGTATAAGTGCAACCTAGCCATAGCAGTCGTGTAGCTTACCACCACCACACTCGTGTTAGGGTTAGGGTGTAACGCGTCACGCGCATCCTTGTAATTGAGAAACATAACCTCATCGTTTATCTCAATGACGCTGTCCACGGTGATGTACGGATCCGTCAGGTACTTGTGGAAGCCCTGATAGTCGTTAACAACGGCTACGTGTGGTAAATAGGGTATTTGCCCAAACTTTCCCCATACCAAACTTAATAAAAGTTTAGCCAGAGTGCGTAGACCAGGGTTTTTACAAACAGAGCCGAAATCAAGTTTTACCCCTTCACTTTCCTCATAATAGTGAATAAAAGCTAACTTCTCATCTTGTGAGGTACACCACTCTGGCCATTCGCTGACGTCTTGTTAATTTAAAAAAAAAGTATCAATGTACCCGCGAAACAATCCGCCCGAACGTGTCTGACGATCGTAAACAGATACATTGTACTCCCACACTTCGTGTACTGCTTCAACGGTGTAGCCTATCTCAACGGCTTTCCGGATCTAATCAATCTCCCAGACGTCTGTAAACCAGCGATCTTTTTTGTCGTTGTGCTGACACGTGCCTTGGTTTTTCTCCTCCACGCATTTCCTGCATGAGATGAACATTAATTTGTCGTGCACCCATGTAGGCAATACGGGAATGAATAAATCCCGCGGAAGCGTCACGGTAACTTTGGCTATGCCTTTTACTTGATCTATAGACGGACAATTTGTTTCCAAGTGAATTTTAGGGTGGCCGATGGGATATATTTTGTACTTGCAAACGTAGGATACAATGAACACACATCCAAGTACTTGATCGTTTCTTCACAAAAAAGGTCTACTTCGTGGAACAGTTTGATACAATTTGTACGCCCACAAAAGAATGCGTCCCCGGGACTAAGGGGTTCCTTGCTTTACACCTCGTTCTGGAGTACAAATTGTCTTAAGTCCTTCTCTGTGCGTTTCATCGCATTAAACGTACACTCCCACATCTCTACGACCATGTAGCCGGTATTCTTAAGCTTTTCCACGAAAGCCATGGTCGCTTCATAGCGCGTCTCCATGGTCTCGTGGCGGCTGTTTTTTATGGTAGGGGTCCTGTCACGATAACATAGAGGTCACCCGTGCCAATAACAGCATCATAACTTGAAAACGGTGGTGGTATCTCCAGCTTTAACAACGCCATCTACACGTCACCCTCCTTAAGATGACCTTGGCGGTAAACCAGCATGGCCGCTCCTGCGAGCGTACAAGCCTCTTTGAAAGGATCCACCTTTGCTTTTTCCATAAGCATATCTCTATACTTTAGGCAAGCCTTCCGTAGGATCTCTAAATCTTTCACGCAATACAGTTCCAAATCGCGATTAAAATAAAATACATAATTTTCTTTGACCAACGCGTCAAAGTGTTTCTTTCCCTCAACCTATATCTCACCGATACCGTAGTACTTCTTTGGTGGCAAGGGACCCCTGTACCCTGCATTTTCTTTTTTATTAAACAAATGGGGGAAATGTCCCTTGGTCAAAGACTTGTCCAAGCCGAATGTTTTGGGCATCTTGGACAGAGATATCGATAAAAAGTTCAGCGAGTCAATAAAGTAGAGCGGGCCGTAACGCATGGGCATGATTTTCCCACCGTTTATTATGATCTCAAGAGTTCATTTTGTTACCTCCATCATGTATTTTTAAATAAAACACCCATCATAGCCTTTCGCAATATTGCCTAGGAGGGTGATATCCTTAAATTTTGTTGCTTTAATTTTCTCTATAAATCCGAACCGCATTCGGTGCAATGATGGTCATTTACATCGATATGAAAGCAGGCCTTGTAATACGACTGTATGATACAGAGGTTAGGTTCGTACAAGTACATGTTGACCACCCCTTGAAGAAGCGTTTCTTGTACGCATTCGAAATCATAGAACACAAACATGAAATTGATCTTTTCCAGTGACGGCTTGGGTGGGGCTTGCTTCATATAGCAGAAATTACCAAAAGGGCTATATGTATCGCATACTCTACAAAAAGTCTCATAGCACCTGTGTGAATAATTTGATCTTTCCAAACTGACACATTGCCCGCATACCTTACAAACCTTTTTGACATCACAGATATGCATGTGACCTCTGCAAAAACCGGGACGTTTATGGTTATCAAAACAAGTCTGGTTTGTGAACCAACGCCTATAGTCTTTACAGACCACAGTTCGACATCCACTGCAAACCACCTTAGCGCAACAATTTTTGCACATGGATTCGTATTTGTGCTCGTTCTTATGATTAAACGGTACACGGCACTCGCGGCAAAAGTAAGAGCACTTAAATGCGTCTGTCAAGGATGTTATGACATCAAAATTGTTTTGCTTATCGTCGTGAAAATACAAATCAAGGTAGCCCTTAAAGGAATGTTTGGGAGGAGTAGGCTCCTCATATAGGATCTGCCTTCCCCGAAATTCCCTGAACACGGTGATTTTATATTCGGAGAGGTATGTTTGAAATTGTTTCAGTTCGGTGAGCCCACCACCTTTCACAAAATTCACACGGGCATCACGGCATAGTTCCTTTGCTTAGAGTTTTTGATTAGGACGACCCATTCTGATTTGTCTAAAGGTGTTCACGTCCATGCATCCTGGTTCTCTTTTAACGTCATACACAGCCTTGACGACAGCCAATGCACAGGCAAGGCAAAGTGTGTCGCCATTTTGAATCGTAATGATTCCTTGGTTGTTACGGCTATATGTGCTAGCGGGAGAGAGTTTATCACATTTATGATTAACCCACCTGCGTGGCTCTTTAAAGTAGTGTAACTTGACATACAAAGGGGATGAAGTGAGGAACGCAGCATTGCTTTGCAACACTCGTTCTACATTAGAGAGCACAGCCTGCACGTCAAGCTGATCGGCCCATCTAAATTAGACAGATTCAGGTCTTCACGAAGAGTCTGTGTTGACTAATAGTAGACCTACGTGATCCTCGGCGCTAACTGCATGATTCTGGAGACGTCCTAGCAAAGCATTGATTTGATCCTCGAGTCAGGTTTGAGCGTCACGATTGCTCTCTGGCGTCCCTAATTGTATGATCAATTCACGCCCGATATAAAAAAATAGTTTTAATTGCTTAATTATATCCTCGACTATTCAAAGAGGGAGGCCTTTAGACAAAGCTCCACCAACCTGGTTTACTGGGCCACTAATTTTCGATTGCGGCGCGAATTTGGTCCCGCTTTCACCACTGCCACAGGTTGCGGGAGGACCGCGGACCCCGTCTGCCTCGCCGCAGCTTGGGCTCGAACACCGTCTCCCTCGCTTGGTGGCGGTGTTCCTGCGGCGGGGTGAAGGGGTTTCACTGCCGGTGGCGGCGGGTGGATGGAGCCGCTATTCTTACCCTCCATTTGAACTATAACACAAAAGCACGTGGTAAAGTAAACACTTTAAATAAATTGTTCCAAACACATTTCCTGCAAACTACCACGTGTTCCCCCCCCCCCCTTAAAATGATACCACAAAACATATAATATTTTTCAACTTCAATCTACTTTCGGTATTAATATATGCTACAATTTTTCCTAAACATAATTGCTTTAACTGATACCAACATTCGCAAAGTGTGTGTAGTAAATACACTTGAACCCTACAACATGTACAAAATACATTCCAAGGCAGTTAATTTATCACTATGAAAGGTTAAACCTACACTTTCACCCCAGCCTGGGAATCGAACCCGGGACCCTTGGATCAACAAAGCAAATATATAGGGGTTTTTTCTTTTTAATAATCGGCTAAAGGAACAATATAATTTCCCTATTAAGTATTATGCTGGTATGTACTTAAAAAACAGATTGTAACACTAG
>CABFOV010004713.1:31122-49650 GCA_902141375.1 Timema poppense | reverse complement strand
AAAATCGAGCACTAACCAGCACTAACGTAGCACAAACAATGGGCGTTTTCAAAAACCGGGTGGCTAAAAGTCGGGTGGCCAGGGTGACACACATGTAAAATCTACTGATAGGTTGTTTATAGTAACTTAACGTTTTTTGGGTCCCATACATAGCCGGCTTGGCTTTTCACTCATGTTTTAGTAATTGAAAAGTCTCAAATTCTAATCAGATGTCCCGGTTTTTCTAAGAAAAATTGTGTTTTTTCTCTTTGCCAAAATATGGTTGATGATAGTTATATTTTAATGAGGATTATTACTATTGTATTATTGTACAAAAGAGAGATTTGACATAAAAATATTTGAAAAAGGTAATATAAACGAATTTTTCTTATACAATAAGATTCCTGGTGACATGTTTAATGAAATTGTTGTACTAATTTGTCTTTAAAGCAGCTTCATGGTCGGTTTGTGTTTTAAGGGGCGGTTCACAAACCATTGTAAAATTTAGTTAGATTAAAATATTTTATTATTTAATAATTTATAGCTGTATTTTATTGATCGGGATGTATATATGATTGTATTCAACGAAATGAACAAAATGTTGGTAGATTACCTCTAAAAGGCTTTCTTCCTTATCTCTAGCCCATTAGATAAATGTGTATTACCTGAAGGGGTAGTAAGATGAGGTGATAAATTAAACTAAAACAAACAACAACTACGAATGAACATAAAATACATCCTACGGTTTAACCTCGTCGGATAAAACCTTTTCGGCCCGATTCGGCCAAGCTCGGCTCGTCTCGTCTGCGGACAACAGGTGTAAAGGCTTTCTTTCTTGCATAACGCTATAAACAAGTTCGCAGGATTTTTAGGACTTGGAAACAGGTTCTTAACCAACCCATGCACACGGGTCTGTGTTCTTACGGCAAGAAGCTCACTCCTCTTGTTTAAGAGGCTACATAAACTTCACGAGTCGAGTTTCTCAAGCTTAGAGATTTTATTATTTATTCAAATAAAAAAAAAATTGAACAAAAGGACGAATGAAAGAAGAAAATAAGAGCAATATTTTATTTTTGACTAAACATAGTTTTTAATGAATTGCACCACCAGTATTATGACATCAATAAGGAAAAAAACACTATTGTTAAGAATACATTGTTCAGCTGGTTGTCATGGCAATGGTGACGTGGTTATAAAAATAACATATTTAAAAAAAGATAAAGTAAAACTTTACTCTTCTATTCCTACTTTTCCATCCAATTATTTTGAAAAAATGTTCTGATAAAAACTGTATAGGTAGCTAAAAAAAAACTTTAGCTTGCTGATTTTATGGTAGCCATATAAGGGTTTAAGGTGACTTAAGAAGTAAGATTTATTCAAATAAGAGACCATGGCTCAATTCCAAACCAAGTACAGAATAATTTATTATTTGCGTGTTTGTCTTAGGTCAGCCCCTTTCCACATCTTATTATAATTGTAGTCATTAAATATATTTATAGTGTTATTTTTTAACTTTTTTCAAACTTTTTCTATGCTAATTTATCAGAGCATTTTTCAAAAATCGTTTAATTATATTTTAGGAATTTTACACTGGCATAAACTTAATAAAAATTTCATATCTACATGGTGAAGATTGATTATGCATTATATGATTGATTTTTAAACCTGATTATTTATATTAAAAACAACTAAAATAACGAAACACAACTCAATCATAGAATAAAGTCACAAATAATAGTGCGTGTGTGTAAGAAAAAGTATACGTATTATTTAATAGTTTTTTTTATTATTTCTTGACAACGGGCAAATATTTGACCTGTCTATGTACGATGGCTAGACGTAAAAAATGTTTGCGATCATGGTTTTATCTCAAGATGTCACCTAAAATTATTTTTTAAGATTGTGCTTTCTTCCTAATAATATTACCAAGATACTGCAAATTTACTGGGTATGGATTTGAGTGTACTATTGTGTTGATTTTTAATCTCACTAAGTATTTTAAGAGGTTTTGATATAAAAATGCATTCTAAACACATATAGTAAATAAATATTATGATCGGTAATAAAATCCATTTAAATGTGCTGATCTAGAAGGTACGATAAAATATCTAAAACGGGTAAAGCCAATGGAGTGTCGTGGAGAGTTGCCAGGTTAAGCAGACCATGTTTACACTGTACCTATGATATTCACTCTCAAATTATGTCCTCCATTTAACCAATCATACTAGGTTTCGCTTGTCACACCTACCATTGGTTTATATTGCCATTGATACTTGATCAATGAGCGCTCCACTGAATGAGAAAAACAATCCCACAGGTACAGTTTAAGCTAGTTCTGCTTATTTCTTCAATCATTTGTAAAATGACACCAATGGTCGTATGCAAGAACTTGACTAAGTGGATACTTTGTTGACACTAGCGTGGGTTTGCTTGCGTCATTATAGGTTTAAAGGTGGAGTGATAATGTGCTCGGGACCACACTATTGGTCCACTAAGCATTCACTATACGTTCTTGCATACCGCCCTTAGACACGGGAATCGAACCTGGGGCCCATGGTTTAGCACACCAATGCGATTCTCCTAGCAAGAGCTGGATCCTGAGTATATCAGTGGTAAGGCATTGGTATGGTGGGTGACCCAAGGGTCCTGGGTTCTATTCCTGTGTCTGGGTTTAATTTTACAACTTAATGAAATATGATGTTAGTGATGGTTGTTTCAGTAAATTAAGATATTTCCATTTAAAAAAAAATCTGCTTACCCGAGCAACAACATTCCACGCCACGCCACTGGTGGGTAAGACACGAATACTGACGAATGCACCCGAATCCGGGTTCAGCACAGACTGTCCTCACATCAAGCCCTGTTTCCTTGGTGAAAGCCCTAAAGAAAACCAGGGAGTTATCATAAACAAGAGCGACATAATCATTGGGACTACAAAGCCTTTGCTCGACTGATTGCCGTTACTTTTTCTCACACATAGGCCGAACATGGCTAGAACTTTTTAATTTCTTCTAAATATAAATAAAGCATTGTATTCATGAACGTTTTATAACTCAAGATTATGATAAATCTTTAGGTTTTATGTGCTCTTCAACCTCAAAAAGTATACAGTGCGATTTTATTTGTACAGATATAGCGGAAGGGGAAATAGTCATGCATGATTTTTTTTTTTAAATATTAATCTCTTGTAAATTAGTATTTTGGAAAGGGGAATTTTCCTGACATTTTAAATTAAATGTTCATGTATCTATCTATATTAATGATGTTGTCAGGGAATTGATTATTCCTTTTTGTATTATATGACAAGGGTAAAGAATGTAAACACAAAAAATAGTTATTTTAGTAGTAGATCCTAAATTAGACCTTATTTATAATTTTGATACCCCTCGGATTAGTGAATGGTGTCCATACAAAATTTATATATACATACAGGCTGTATACACATTCGGGAAATTTCTCTTGAGAACACGATTTATGTATACATACAGGCTGTATAAAAATTCATGAAATTCCTCTCTAGAACACGATTTATTATGGCAAAACAAGCTGGAAGTGTAACACAACGAACGTAGCTTGGTATTTAGTTTGTAAAATAGTTGACACCGTCATTTGATGCAGTCTATTAGTTATTTATATGAAGACACTTGAAATAAAATGTATACGAGGATCCTTCAACGGATATTGATAATCTCGTAATAAAATCACACTCTGCTTGTACAACAGTGGATCCAGGCATATGGCAGTGCGCATAGGATAGCATAACGCGACACACTGCCACTTGGCTCTGAATGCACGCTAACCGCTTTGAACACCTACTGCACTGAATATAATCTCTGAGGGAACTAAAGGGTTACTATTGGGACACAGCGTTGTCATTCTCTTGTTTTCATGTGGTCAATCTTCCCTTAAGTGCAAGATACATTTTGCAACGCTGGTTCGTAAACGTTGCCAGTAACTCTTACACCAGCACACCTCCTTCCGACATAACTAAAAGCAAGGAGATTTGGCAACAGTTAACAGAGAGAGACTGAAGATAAAGCTTTTCTCCATAAGAGTTTCAGTTCTCTCAGAGGTGATATTCAGTGTATAAGTCTGGACTTTTTTTTTTTAAGAAGAGTAAGAATCAATACTTTACCTGGAATAAAAGGTGTGCATTCGTGCCCCTGTTAAGGGTGTCATCCATTTATATAATACTGAGCACCGCGTCCTACTACACTTTCGGGTTATACGCCTAAGTACCAATTGCGTTAAGGATTGGGAATATTGAATATAGAAGAGGTGAACCCGTATTTTTGTGGAGAGAGAGTGGAAAACCATTTAGGAAAAGCACACCCCAAACCACACGAGTGAGATTCGAACCTCAATCTCCCCATCCTCGGCAGTCTACCTCAACATGAAACTTGCGCGTTAGTTTACTACGCCACTGAGGCAGGTATCCATTTATAAAAACAATAATCAAACTCGTTAGTTGTATTATAGTTTTAGCTTGTTTTGTTATAAGGACTCGCGTTTTGAAGATAAATTTCGCAAATTTGTATACCCTTTGTAAATAATTAATTGTGTATCGTAGGTGATTTACATAATAAATATAATGTCATATTATGTATGCACGTATTGCTCAAAATGGTTTTTGTAAATTTTGGGTTTTTCGCATTTTTCAATGTAAATTACATCACATCATTATAAGCTCTGGTGTAGATTCAGTCCAATCATTATATAAATGCTATGTAAATTGCATCCCTCCCTTATCATCCATTAGAATAATAATAATAATAATATCAAATTAACTATAGTCATGAAAACTGTTTCCTTACATTTCAGACATTTATTTTAACATGACCATATTTTTCAGCTTGTCAAGATTTGTTTGTATTAAATTATTTTTCACGAGGTTGACCTCGGTGGTCTTAGGGTAAAGTAATCTCCTCAGGACCTGGTGTTCGTGGGTTCAAAACCAACCGATATCAACGAATTTTTCTTGGTTGATAAAGATTGTTATTATTATGAGCACCGCGTCTTACTACCCGTTCGGGTTATACACACTTACGCTAATGTGTAATGGTAGGGTGATTGTGAGATGAAATGGAGGACCTACAGTTTAACTTGGAATCAAAACCACGGTGGATGCCTGGCATTCCACACACATTCACAATTTGTGATCAATACACGTCTTGTCAGAGGTGAAGGAAGGGTTTGGTAATCAGATAAATCTGTGCCGGGACCGAAGATTGAACCCCGGACCCCCAGAACAGAAGTCTGACACCTTAACCATAGACCGCCAGGTCATCCAGCAATAAAGATAAATAACACAACTTCCTTCTGTGAAGAAGTAAAGCCGTTGGTCCCATGTTGGTTGTGGAATGTAAAATAACTCTGGAAGGCTAAAATACCTTTCCCGGAAAAATTGGTGAAACAATTCGATCTCGCTCATAGACATTTTCATGTGCTGATATAATTAGTCTGTTCAGAAAGTGCACGTTGACTACCTCAAATAAATAAAAAATAAAATAAATTTAACGGAGAAAAAATGTATAAACAAAATTCACTGAGAAAATCATCACACCTCTTTGACAAAATCAAACATTGATATTTTCTATACAATTATTATAGACGGCCATTTTATCAGACAAGAACCTCTCTTATTTCCTCTATCGCCTTTATATTTATTTGGCAGGTTTCTACGTGAATTAATATCCGTTTCACTCTGTACGTCTTTCACTACTTTCACAAATGTGTCGATCTTGGTGCAGGGTGTATGTAACAGTCTAAGTGAAATGTTTTTAAAAATAAAATTAAATACAGTATGGAATCTACATCGCCCTTGCTAATGACGGCATGGGATATACACAGGAACTTGAGATTATAAAATCTTCGGGACAAAATTTATACCAACCCACTCAAATAATAAACTTAATGACATGAGACTATCAATGCACTATATTTTTTTATTTTTTTTTCAACTTTGTGTATTTTACTATGGAGCAACTAACGAACTGTAATGCCTTTGGGAAAGGTTGGAACGACATAATCCGCCGTCATTATCAACTTGTAATGAGCATACGATCTCCATTGCTAAGTAGCAGCATATTTTTAATGATAATTATATTCGACATTGAGGTCATATTCCCCCAGACTCGCCATGACATATTTATAATGCACAGCTTTTAAAATCAACTTTTTTTTTTCGCAACGCTTCATATTACCTTCTAGGACTATCTCTGATTAATTACACTAATGAAGAAGGGATTAGGATGGTAGAATTAGTAATACATGCACTATAATCTTTACTGAAGGAAAGTATAATATATTTTTGAAAGAAAAATAATCTCAAAATACTTGGTCGGGACTCAAAACATAGCCTCTCATCACCGGCAAGCCAATTAAATGATATTGAAGTTTAGTCCATACGCCTACCAATGAAAGTGATATATTTGTGAACATTAAATTTCCATTTTCATGAAAAACTATTTATTTTATTTTTAAATCTAACGTTCATATTTTTCTGAATAGGCAGCAGATAGTAAAGTTGATGCAAAAGGTTAGCGGATATATTAGCTTAGTTTATCGGGTCAGGGCCAGATTTCTACCATCAGTACGGAGGTATTTTTTTAAATATAAATTTGCGTTTTATATCCTCTTTTCAAGTTTTTTTATACTTTCTGTTTCCCTGCTTTCCAATTCAGTTTCAAAAGTTTAAAAATAGTTTAAAGCCATACTTTACATCTTATTACCACATCCGTAATATCCGATACAAACAATTATGAGATAAGGATGAGTAAGGTCAATTTAGAACAATTGTACCAGAATTTACGTGGAGGGAGATTGAGAAAACATTTAGAAAAACAAAAAAAAAAACCTTCAAGCCCCGAGCTGAAATTCTAGCCCTAGTCCATGAAAAAACCATAAAATACGATAATGACGTCTTAGTCTAAGTGTCTATTAGTGTGTGCGATAGTTTAAATCGTTGTTAGCTAATAACAGCTCAAAATAAGGAATAATTTATCAGTTTGAAACCACAGTTTTATATGCACTTTTTATATTAAGTGAAATTAGCTGTGGTATTGCCATGTAACCTTCTTCAGTGACCACATGGTCTAAGGCGTCACTATTATGTTAGACTAAACTGCCTGTGACAGGGAGATTAAGGATCAAATCTCAGTCTAGTGTACTAAGGGTTGTTTTCCAAAAGAGTTTTCTACTTTTCCTCCACGCAAATGGGGGTTCATTTCTTCTAATTCAATCTTCATCATACCTGACTCTTTAGCGTGATTAGTACATAATACGCGTATAGCCTGAACAGGTAGTAAGACCTGGTGCTAAATAAATAAATAAATAAAATATGAAGGTATTTAAGGAAATAATGCGTACGCAAACCACTGTCAGGTAGAGGCTTGCTTTAACAGTTATCCCTGATAATGTAAAAGAAGGGTGTAGAGGGGGAGGGGGAGGGTTACTCGATAGTATGGCAATTTATTTTGTTAAATACATTTTGTGTGACATTTGTAAGATTCACTTGAGTAATATCGCTAAGAAGAAACGTCCGGATTTTGAAGCAGCACACCGTTTCCTTTCAAAGACATTTAAATTGTTTACCGTACTAATAAAATTATATGATGGTTTCAATTTTTCTTTTAGAATGTTATTCTTCATTAAAAAATTTTTTTGACGTAAACTTAATAACACAACGCAAGGTAAATGAAAATATTAAATAAAGAGTGAACGATATAAAATTAACTTTGTCAAGCTAAATACGAGCTAATACCAATCCCAAGCAAGTATTCTTTAGCAAGATTCGCCCCAGACTTTTTTTCTTTTTTACTTTACGAGCTAATTTTGAGTTATGTGACTGGGACCTTAACCAAGCAGTTAATATATAAAGTTGTTCTGGTCGGGCAAGGCAGTATAATGTTATTACATCTTTCTACCTTGCTGACTCAACCTTGTTCAACATAATACATCAGTCCAAGGTGGGAGTCGTCTAGCAATAGATATAAATTTTGGTGATGATGAGTCGAGGCTTGAATATTGACCATGTGTACTAGTTTTTTTGACAAATTTGGTTTTATCTGTATCTATTTCTCCGATAACACAGCGGCATTGAATACAAACTAAACTTCCCTCTCTTCAGCCCTTAGTTTAGGGTATCAAACCTGAATATTAATGGGCAGAAGTATTATTAGCTGAGTTAAGGTACCTACACAAATGGTTTTCAAAATTTTAGTTTTATTATTTGTCTAAAATGAACTGTTACGTTGTCTTCTTTTGCACCCATTCATGTACTCAAATGTAAAAGTGTATGAGGTGGCCTCAGCCCTCAATTCAAAAAATTTTCATTAATCAAGTAATTTCAATATTTTATCTCCTCTCAGAATATATGTATGGTAGACCTGTAAATTTAATTCCTCTTCCCAAAGCTCCCTCTTCAAATATAATCTTGTAATTGTGTGGAGAGGTGGCACAACCCTTTTTAAATCGCCACTTCAAATAAGTGTTTGAAGTTAACACCCCCCTTCCTTCTCTACAACACTCTACAACATCTGCATGGCCGATTCACACGGATCGACTCTCTCTCACTGGACGAAATAAAAACACCCCTAGCAGAAGAAAAGAACTCTTCCAACTCGACAGAACGCTAGTCGAGTAGTAGAGGTAATTCATTTACGATTGAAAGTCTCGGCAGTGGTTCAATTTTTTTTATTGGGAGGGGGGGTTAAGGGGAGGCTGGTGGCTAATTAGCAGGCATGTGATGTGGTTAGAGCGCTAGATGAGAGAGAGGGGTTTGGGAGTGAGCCTTCTTACCCACTCATTAAATTAACAGGCTTTTCTCGGTCCTCACCGCTCACCAGGCAGTCTTCCTCCTTCCCTCACCAGCCATTACGACACATCGCGACGTCAGACAGCCAGCCAGGAGACCAGAATAGGGCCACAACTCTAGGCGAAATCAAATTTCGAATGGGAGTCATAGCACAGAGCTGAATCTTAATGGACAGTCGCAACATTATACTGCAGATCAATTTGGTTTGAATTTGAAAATTTTAGACCGAACATAAACAATATTGTTGTCTTTTTCTTTTTTTAAAAGTAAAGGACATTGTATTTTCTGATAAAATTTGAAATATTTAAAAAATGGGATCTAACGATTGTGTTTAAAAAGGCTCTCAGGATTGTTTGAAATTACAAATAACCCTGCAATCTTTCAAAAATGGCACACATGATTTGGTTTAAAATGAGAATTAGAGTGGTTTTTGCGTGATAATTAATTTGATTTGTTCGTTTTTCTTAAAAAGTAAGCATTTAAAAAGGGCTTAGTTTGCTGAAAAATTAATTTTCAATTTTTATTTTTTCAAAATTACCTTACTGATTTTTTTAATTGGTATATTTTACACTATATATACTAATGTATGTTGATTTTCTAAAATAAATTAATTTACTAATGTCAAATATTGAAAATTTTAAATTTCTCTAAAATGGCCCTAACTATTTAGTTCAAAATAGCTATTTTGGAATTAAATAAACACACAACTTGTGAATATTGAAATTATTTTACACAATACATTTTAATTTAGCACTTGTTCGGGCTATACGCTTAAGTATTAATTACGCTAATGGATTAGGAATTGGGAAGGTTGAACTT
Organism: Timema poppense; assembly: GCA_902141375.1. Taxonomy (NCBI): domain Eukaryota; kingdom Metazoa; phylum Arthropoda; class Insecta; order Phasmatodea; family Timematidae; genus Timema; species Timema poppense. The sequence continues at coordinate 40,037 of CABFOV010004713.1, read as the reverse complement.
TAGAGAAAGTGAACCTGCATGTGCGTGAATTGAGAGTGGAAAACTATTTAGTAAAAGCCACCCGAACCTCAATCTCCCCCTCCTCGGTAGTCTAGCTTAACACGACTAGCGCGTTTGCTAACTAGGCCAACGAAGCGGGTTGATACATAATAAATAAGAACCTATATATATGTTCTTAAATATAAATAATTTAAGGATCGTTCATTCAGTACATTTACAATAGCATATACTTTTCTATGTTATTAGGTTTAAATTGTCAACATAGCTACTGTGTATAATCTTTTATTGTTTTTAGGGATTATAAAATATTGAATATTAATATAAATAGTTACCAAATATATTAAAATCCAATATGTAGCTTATACTAGTGTATGTTCAATATTAATACTGTATGAATAAAAATTGTATTAAGGTTTGAGGAACAAAATAATAAGAAAATAGTTTATCAATAAGATTTTGTTGAAAGAAATTAAACAAAACGCTTGGCTCTTCACTAGATATTAAAATAAAGTTAGCATGTGTTTTAATAATTTCCAAAGAAATTCGGTGTTAAGCTTTTATTTATTTATTTATATTTTATTCATAGAAAAATCTTTCAATTCATTTATTTTGTGTTCGTAAATTTATCTAAACTTAATCTAACTAACATAAATAATTATTAGCACTTCGTCTTACTATCCGTTCTGTTTATACGCACTTACGCTAATGTGTAATGTTAGGGTGATTGTGATATGAAACGGAGGACCTACAGTTTAACGTGGAATCCGAACCACGGTGGAGGCCTGGCATTCCCCACATTCTCAAGTTGTGGTTAATACACGTCTTGTCAGAGGGGAAGGAAGAGTTTGGTAATCAGATAAATCAGTGCTGGAACCGAGAATTGAGCCTCGGACCCCAGCACAGAAGCCCGACACCCTAACCCTAGACCATCAGGTCACCCAACTACCATAAACATCATAGGCCTAACCTAAATACACTTTGATTGACTTCAACCAATTAGATTTAAACTCTGGTAGGCCGAAATTCAGGATAATCTGATCAGGGGGTCATTTATTGGCATTCCTTTGCCCCCTTTATTGAGTTAGCCACATAAAAAAAGTGTCCCATTAAGCTTGGAAAACAATTACTCTTTCAATGTTCGACGACTATTCAGAGATTCAATCAATGTTGAGGAACTAAACCATTACATTTTAGAATGATTTTTTCCTAGTAACTGTGGCTTTTCCAACTACAAACTTCTTGGTTAGTTTAGTCGCACTTTTACAATTACCAAGACATTTTAAAACTTCCATTTTTTCCCATAGGCGTGTCTACAGAAGGGCCCAAGTAGGTCCCCTTTTGTTACTTCAAATATTGTGTTCAATAAGGCAGGCAGGCAGGCACGCATGCGTGACGCACACACATACACACACAAATGTAATAAATAATTACTTAGTGTGAGAAGGATGCATATAATTATTATTACAATTAAAATAACTTCTAGAGGTTACTGATTTTATCACTCCTAATAAAATATAAAGGTATGAAATAAAGCAAAATCCGGGAGTGGACTACTCTAAATAGCTTCCATAAATAAAAGTTAAATGGAAATATTTTTTTATTAAGCTACTCAGGGTCAGTGACGGTGGAACCGAGGGGTAAAAAAAAGGGGGGGGGGCATTACTCTTGGGATTAATTAGCCCCCTGGAAAGAATTTACGCTCTCCTAGATAAATTTCAAATCCCCCGACAATATCGAATATTAAGCTAAAAGATTTCCTTAAATAAAACTCAAAATGATTTCTAGTTGCATTCAATTTTCAAAAATTGCCTGGAGAAGACCACTCCTAATAGCTTCTAGAGTCGTGTAACTATAAGAAAAAATCAGTCGAAGAGCCCTCCAAATAGATTTTAGGGTCATCTAAATAAATAAAAAATCCAGCCGAGGGCCACTCCAGATAACTTTTAGATTGTTGTAAGTTTGAAGAATTATCTTGCGATAAGCACTACCAATAATTTTTGAAAGCCTTGAATTTTTTTTAAATGGAGCAGTAGAAGATCACTTCAAACATCTGCAAGAGGAATCTACTTTTAAAAAAAGTCCAGAAGAGGGCCATTTAAAATAGCTTCCAAGCAGATCAAATTGTCAAAATATTGCCGAGCTAAGAACACTTCAACTAGATTTTAAAGGCATCTCATTTTCAAGAAAAATTCAGGTGAGGGGCAATCTAATTAACTTCTAGAAACAACCAAATTAAAAAATATTTCAGACAGAAAACCCCTTTAAATGGTTTTTATAAAAGGCCATTATTTTATTTACGATGTTTTTTTAACTTTAATGCTCTTCTTACAAATTGTGTTTAGTAATAATGTATATTGTACCGTTATACTTCTATCATGATCGTTTTTATGCAAAGATTTTTGGATTTCAGTAAATCCCTATTTCGAAATAATGTTTTAGTCAGTCTGCCTATTTTTCACGTTTATTCACATCATTCAAACAAATAAAGGATTATATTTTTAAAATGATATAAACTTTTGGATACTTTTACCTTTGATTAATTGTATATTATAATTAAAAATAAAGCTTCTTAAAGATCACCCATGCAAATAACGAGCACACAAGCTATTTGGTCCTGATAACAAATACACGGCACACTCATATTCTTACAAAAATAAAATTTATAACATGGTTAGCTATTGTGTGCCGACTACTAAATTGGTAAGGTTTGTACACCAGCCCCATGACTTCTTTAGTGCTGACTGACAGATCACAGCTGACAGCTGACGTCTTTGAAATGTTACCAGACCAAATTATGTATCCCTACGCCAAACCATATGATCTGTAAAAACATGTGTTTAGTAGCTGTCTGTTTTGACAGTCATAATTTAGGTATATAGCTAAATGTTGACTGTTAGAAGTCAGCTGTGAGCTGTCAGTCAGCACCAAAGAAGTCATGGGGCTACTGTACACGCAAAGTATGAACAATTATTTGAACTAATCGCTCCCTTTTTGTACCTGGGCTCAAGCAGCATTAGGGATGTGCTAGGTCTAATATTTTAAAGTGTGGTTAGTTAAATCTCTAATTTATTCTATTATTTATCACTGCGTTCAGGTTATACGCATAATTGATAATTTCTATAATGGGGTAGGGATGAGAAAGTACGAATCTTAGAGGTAATATACTCGCATTCGCGTGTAAGGAGAGTGGGAAACAATTTAGTAAAATCCATCCCCCATAGACACGACTGGGATTCGAATCCCTATTTCTGTTAGCAGCAGACCAATCTAGCACGAGAGTGACGCCTTATACCGTTCAACCACTGAAGTGGGTATTGCCCCATGTTTCTGCATTATATTTACGAGGCTGTATAGGTTACGTGTGTTGGTCATGCAAAAAAGCAAATGCATCTGAAATGGGCTCTTAACGATAACTATTAAAATAAATAATAATAATAATAATCATCATCAACTGTTTCCAGCCTGTGGCCGGGCCAGTTTAGTAAAATGCCTCCAACTTCCTCTACACTTCCACCACTATTCCTCATTTATTTGCTTCTATTATTCTACTCTCTAAACCAAATGATTATATAAAAACACTGCAGATAAATTAGGTTAATTCGAGAACAAAACTAACGCCCGGTATAACGGTTGAAAGAAAATTACTATGAATTTTACGGGATCGAAACAAGAGTTTTCTCTCTGTATACATACGCGTTACTGACTGGGATATTAATTCCGATTCGTTTTGTTTGTTTATTAATAGTTGTGTATCACAATAAAGAACAGTAGACTAAAAATTGAATTTATGTAAATATGAAAGGCATATTTTTAAAGTTTTAAATAAATGTTTATTTTGGTCATTTAAAAAATTCCTTGCAACATATTTCGACCAAGATCGATAGTAGGCCCTATAATATAATCTGTTGGCTTTTTCCGTTCCACAGGGTTGGTTGCCATTGTGTGTAGCCATGCAACAAGGCTCCACATTAAGGTAATTTGATCATCAACAATTTATTGAACAGTTTTAACAAGTGTGTAATTTTAAGTTATGAATGTTGATTCAATGATTTCAAATCATTACAATTCACAAGGAGTAGGGGTAAAACTTGCTATTTTGTTATTTTACCATACAATTGTTAAAATAAAGTAATGCATGGGGCAGAAATTTAGTATAATTATACATTCATATCAGATGTACAGGATAAAGTATTTGTAATAATATTATTAATAATATCATTTCGATGAAAAAGTATTATTATTTAAAATTACTAATATTTCATTATGTACGCTTCATGTGAATGTTTAATTAGACTCAATTTTAGCTCTATTCTTTACTTTACCTAACGATTGTACGCAAAAAGCATAAAATAACAAGTTTGACCCCTTATTACTTGTGAACTGTAATGATATGAAATCATTGAATCAATATTCATAACTTATTTTATATTATTGTTAAATGTGAGCAATTAAATATTGACCTTAATAATGATCAATACCAAATTCACCACATCGTTAATTGGATCCCCACTAGAAGTAAAGAATAAAGGACTCAAAAAGGTTTTCTCGATGTCAGACACACATACCTTGTCGAGCTATTCTCCCGGAGCAGGAGAGTTCATTTTTCAACAGCGCGACCAGCCAAGACAAATGTGCCAGATCCTGTCAGATGGGAATTACCTTCAAAACACAGTAGTAGCCAGCGCTTGGAGCTAAGATCCTCGATTGTTTCAGCCTCTCAATAGTTCCAGGAAGGTTAATCTCATAATAATTCCAATAATCTGGAGACAACATTGCTAAAATTTCCCGGTGGACTCATTGCCCAACTGACTTCCCATCGGCGACGCGTCTTAATCCCACCTTAGAGCAACATAGAAATACACGAGGGAACTAACTTCAGCCTGATTTTGGTTGGAAGAACACTAGAGAAAATTCAAGCATGTTTTTTTTGCGGCCAACATTGATAATATTTTACTGTGTTATCTGTGTTATTCTATAGTTATTGATAATATCTATCAAAAGTAACAGCTGAAGATCACTTGACTTGATGTATGAATATGTCAAAATTGTTTTAGTAAATTTAGTAACTAACTTCCACTGTGATCGCTGCCAAAATACTACTGCTACTACTACTACTACTACTACTACGACGACTACTACTACTACTACTACTACTGCTACTGCTACTACTACAACAACTACAAAATACTGCTATATCTACCCTAACTAAGCGCCAAACCCGCTCCCGGTGGAAACCAGAGACAACTCTACTTGCTTTATGAGGGGAGGTTTGCCGCGATCGCGAGAGGGCGACAGCATAATATATTGCTTTCTTTCGACAACATTGTTAAATTATTATTTTGTTGCATGAGAGGCATAATTTAACTAGGAATTAAGATTAAGAACACGTTTTTGACACTCAAATCTATAATTATTATAAATAAATGAGATAGACTTACAACTCGAGTAACGTATGGCCTAGGAAGACATAACTTATGTGAAATATATTCGCATTTTCGTAGAGGAAGAGTGAGAAACAGTTTAATAAAAAATAATACCACACACACACACACACACACACACACACACACACACACACACAGTTGAGGTTTGAGTCTCGGAATTCCCATCTATCACCGGCAAACCAGATAATACGAGACTGACGTCTTTATTTATCCACGTGCCCCTAAGTGTAGCTCATATTCATATTCCTTTATATACTCTCGTTATTAATTGTGTATATATTTTGATACAAGTTTTATCGGTGGTTGAATGGTCTAAGGTGTTTCTCTCGCGATTTACTGGACAGCCGATGACGGTAAGATCGGAGTTCAAATCACAGTCTGATGTACTGAGGGTATTTTTTCCTAAATATATTTCTTCTCTTCCTCTCCACGTGAATGCGGGTACACTTTCTCTAACCTTATTCATCCTCTAGTACATTAACGTAATACGCACATATGTGAATAGTAAGAATTGGTGTTAAATATATATCTAATATAGCTTTAATTTGCGACTTGATTTACCATGTTAAAACAATTACATTAATAGAGATAAATTAAATTGAAAGTTAGTAGCTCGGACATGAGGTTATTTCCTCTAACATCTTTAATGATTTAAAAGAGAAGATAAAAGTAAGAATAAAGTAAAGGAAGAGATAAAGAAAACACTTGGTTAGGATGGCAGCGATCGAATTCCGCGCACAGTGTTAGAGAAGAGAAAGGGGTTGGTTCATCCCCCCCCCTTTACATCTCTACCCTTCCTACCACTACCCTGGAAACTACGCGAGAGATTTGAAGAATAATGATGCGGTTCGACTGCAGAAGACGCCGGGTTAAAATATGCCGCAGGGACGTCGCCGACGTACTGATTCCGACACCAACAGCCGACATCTGACTTTAAAAAAATACCCTAGAAAATAAAAAGATAATAAAAAAGAATGGCAGGAACGTGACTGGCAGATTATCATATCTCGCGGGATGGGAGTTGTGGAACCAGACAGGAAGTTAGACTCGAATCAACTCCGTCCTAAAGAAAGTAGTGGTTTAATGTGAGGGCCTTCTTATTATGAAGACGATAGAGAGATAAAATGTATTAAACGAGTTTTTTAGGTTTATAAGTCTGTCAAAAAATATCTGAGGCGTCTATGTCAAAGACCAAGTTTTCTCCACTCCCTTTTAAGGAACTTTGGTTCAAATCCCGGATAAGATATGTACTGTACATAGCTTGTATACAATTAATGCTTAGGCAAGTGTAATACGAGTGTCACCAGGCACTAATAGCTTATGTTAAAAACATGAACATATTAATAACATAATTAGGTTTAACATTTGGACCAACAAGAGGGTTGCTAGCTATTCACATCTACAATATCTTGAATAAGGTAAAAAAAAACTGTTCTCGACATTGACATAACGTAATTATAAATTATTAGCATCATTATTTCATTAGGGACTGCTACTATCTGTCAAAAAATATACATGTTTGACTTATGATTACATGAAAGTAGCTCTGGTATATTTTATATTTGTCAGATACTTAACAGTCCAATTTTCATTGGAACCTTTTGGAAAATACAAACGTATTTTTAGGCCAAAATTGGTAACATATAATTATTTATTAGTGTTATTTTATAAGTATCGATTATTTATATCAATAGGGATAGCTACAGATCACATGACTTGACGTATGCATACGTTAAAGTAGATCTAATAACATTTCTAGTTGTCAAATAAGGTTTTTCCTGTGAAAAATAGACTACCATTTTAGGGCCTTAGAGTGGGATGGAAGGGAAGGCAAGAAAAGGCAAATGTTTTTGCAGTTTTTATGGCAAAACCTTTTTTTGGCTAAAATAAATAGAGTATTGCTCCAGTACAATAATTTAATTTAATTTTCTTCAGAAGGTGACCTCAACATTTCTTGAATAGCAGCTGTCCAGAGTGTTCTGGAAATTGATGACAACTTTTTCTCTTCATTTAAAAGGTTTGCTAGTTAACGCCACCATGCCCATGACATATATTCAGGAACTGTTGATATCAACATGGGCAGAAAATTATACTATATGTTTGTACTGGAGAAATATTTTATTGATTTTGTCCAAACAAAAATATTGCCATTAAAACCGCAAAAATACTGACCTTATCTCGGGTCCCCTTTCATCCCACATTAATATGTTGACAAATTGTAAATAATTTTATAGTTTGATATATATTTTATCTATGAGTATTAAAAAGTGTTACTTTTATTCAATGAGAATCATACTGAAATGCGATTTGGATAATTTTAAGTTAATATGCTTTAAGTTTTCCTCTCAATATGTAGAGCAATAAAATTCTACTTTTATAATAATAAGTATTGTTTGGACCTACATTAACTTAGACAAAAATGTCAACCATATGTTTGCACACCGAGCTAATAGTCCACATATTTAAATTTGATTCACTAATTTTTATGATTTCCATTTGGATTCTCAAAATAATATTTGATAACACTGTACAGCATAAGTAAANAAAAAAAAAAAGGAAAGTTACACACTTCTAAGAAGCGTTTGCCGAAAAGGGAAAGTTTCAACTTAAAAATAAAAGTTATTGTCTCTGGCACGTGGATCTGTCCCAGCGATGGGTCATCAGCCTCCTCCTTAGAGAAGAGGAGGCAGCAACCCGCGAAGTCAATGAGGTGAAACAGAGAAACATACAGCAGACAATACAACAGGATGAAGAGAGAAATAGATAGACAACAGAGAAACAAGAACTCTTGCCGAGACAAAGGAAGAAAAATAACACGTCTGATGGTGGTCTACAGTAGAACTACTCCCGAATGACAAGACAGACGGGGTGGAGAAGAATAAAAAAAAAGATGGAGGGGGAGAAGGTAGTGAAAAATGATCCGGAATGTTTCACGATGTCAAAGACAGTTCCGATATCAAAGTGGTTTTCTTTATTTTTAGGCTCTTGGTGACATCACTTTGCTCCCTCAGGAGAGAGGGGGAAAAAAAAAAGAACAGGAAGGAAGGAAAAGATTTACAACCCTGTTACCGATTTTTTTTAAGGGTTGAAGAGGTAGATGGAATATTTTTTTGAATGACACAAGAAAAAGTGACTGACCTGACCTTTGGTCAAAATAGGAGGTGGAAGATTTTTGAAGGTGGTGAGAATCTAGATAGTAAAGATAAGAAGATTCAGTTGACTGGGAATACCTTAGATCGTTGGAAAAGGGAGTGCTTTACATGGATAGAGAATTTTGACCACAGAAAGAATATTGGGGCAACGTATTTTTCTTTAGTCGTGGTCGTAGTCACACTCTAATTCCAGTAACTGTAGTTATATAACTAAAGGAAACAGCACAAGGATGGGTAATCTTAAACTACAAAAGAATTCACCTGGAGGGGTAGATTCATAAATGCTCGAACTCTCAGATAAAATCAAGCATTTTAACCG
>CABFOV010004713.1:0-30346 GCA_902141375.1 Timema poppense | reverse complement strand
AGGCCCAATTTTACAATGTCATGTTATTCTATTCGTTAGGGCTTAACATGAGGTTAAGCGATAACGACCACTACTTTTGATTTTACAATGTTTTGTTAGCGCTAATGTTCATGTTGATGTGCTCGTAAAGTTAACGCGAGCTCTACCTTCTGGTTACCAAACATAACGTCCACATTAACAACATTAAACACTCCGCCATATTGTTTTCAAGGCGAGTGTTGTTATTATTAAAGTGAGGTTACTTTTATTTATATTATGAAATGGCTGATTTATTCTATGATTATGACTACTTTGATTAATTAATTCAATCAGCAACATTTCCGCTTCTTTGCTAAAATTTACACTTCGTTCGCGTTTATGATTCTCAACAGACATTTTAGCAGGAAAATAAATACGATAAAATATAGCATATAACCTCAACAAACTCGATATATTGAACTCGTCTTGATTGATTTTTTCATAACAGTTCCATAGACGTTGTAATGACTTGGTTATTTTCTCTATGGTCAAGTTAGGCCAATCAAAAGCTTTGACACAAATCTAGCGCTCCGAGAAAGTTAACGCTAAGAACTAATGGAAGGCACCTATCCGTAATTGAACGCGCACATAAAAATAGTATTGTAAAACGCAACGCTAAGTTTAACCAATGGTTAGACTTTACAAACGGTTAAGTTACGAGGACTTTAACGTGACATTGTAAGATTGGGCCTAAGTAATAGAAACAGTACAGGCATTTGCCTGGAAGGAGGATGATAAAACCAAAGTAAGCGTAGCTGGTTGGTATTGTTTTATATATAGTTTTATTAGTGGTGATTCAGAGGATAACTTAAAGGAGATACACCCGAAATAGCATGAATGAGGGATTGTAAACCCTCTCCCCTCCAGTTACCCTGTAGGGATTCAAAACTTAAACTTACCATCACCTACGACATAATCTATTGCAAGTGTAACGTCTGAGGTCGTGTGGCTATCGGTGTGGGTGGTCGGTAAAGAATTGGCAGTCTCTCTGAGTGTACCTATATCAGGTTTGTTATACTTGTAGGAAAACTCTGTGAATAATTGGCAGTTGACTAGGCCAACATCCCACTCAACCCATCAATTTTCTTTCAGTGCTTAGGCCCAATTTAATCTGTCATCATCAGTCGCGAACAAAGATATTATCTGTTTTAAAAAAAAAGTCCTGTGAAATCTCCCCAAAAATAAAGCGTACCGAGATAACCATGAACCGCCCTCTAAGCGGCTGAGAAAACTGTTATTAGGACCGTCGAAGCATCTAAACCCAAACAAGTATTGGCCAAAAGAAAGAACGTGCGATAGATCAACCCGACTGCGGCTGACGATTACCGGCGAATCTTCCCTCGCCTCGCAAAGTGCCGGTTCTCAGTCCGGCCTGAAATGGTAATAACATGCAACTATAGTGTGAAGACGAGGAGAAAGTCAATCATGTGGAGTTAGGTTGTTTTCCACTATGTGGCAAGGAGTCTGTAGCATGGACAGGTTTATTTTTTTGTTATTACTATCCCGTTACGTGATCAACGTAAAATATTGTAGTGTGTATTTTATTTTTATTTACTCGTTTATTTTGGTTTCGTCAGTGAAGCGCGAAGATGCCTTCTCTTGTGGTGCCGTCTTTCCCGCATAATCTTGACTCCACTTTTCTTTTCCACGCAATTTACGTAAAATATATGTGGTTTAAGATCAAAGGATGTACAAAATGTTACCTCCATTCTTTTCATGACTATTCAAATGACAACTATATTACATGCAAATATTTTTGTATTGAACACTAATTATTTCTGATACGCGATACAACTTTCATTTTGGTTTTGAAATTGGTTATACGTTAAGGAAATTAAACAGATTTTATCGACACACGTTTATTCAAGTTTTGGGAACAGCACTGACTATCAATGTCTTGATTAGTTTCATCTAAAGAAATGGGATCAATATACATTATTAAAAGTGTACCATCATTTATATTAAAAGAAGATTTATTTGAATTATTGTTACGTTCAGCACCAGAGCTATAAACTACGCAATCTAAGTGGTAGAAGACGTGCACCCATGTTAGTGTAGAAATAGGACAATAAAACCTTTAAAACCACCTTTAGTTCACCCAGTCAAGACTCGAACCTCGACTTTCTCATCAACAGAAATCTAGTATATTGGGAGATGGGTGCCTTATACCACGTGCCAACCGATGAGGATTAAAAGAAGACTGACAATGACGTAAAAATATTACTCTCAGTGTTATCGTTCTAGGTCTGAACCCCAAATACCCATATGGAAATGGGGTTCATATAATATATTACTAAACATCTACAATTTGAGGGTTCACGTTCTACTTGTAAAGTATGGTGGCCTTCGCTTTCAAATAAGGATAATAAGGATTGCTTGAAACTGGGGAACAATGCTGTTTGTTTATGATCAGAGTATAGGAAATCAAAGCTATTTTGAAGGAGCTTTTTTTCTCTCTCTAGGATTTCCCTGCCCTTTTCTTATTGTGAACTGAACACTGATTTTCAGACAACTGAAAGCAGGAGAGACGAAGATAGTCTTCACACAATTAAGTATTATAAGTTTTTATAGGGACTGTGGCAGACTATATATTCTGATTGGTAGAGCCTTCAATGAGGGTCAAGTGGTTGAGAAAAGCACCACCACAGCTTGATTTGGAGAGGGAAATACATTTTCGATAGTCAAAGGCAGGCAACATGGTGCTAAAACCTGGCCAGGTACCAAGGGCAAAGTGTGGGCTCACCTCTTTTTGTAATATCCAAATTTATATGCGGCTAAACTATTTTTTTGTCTAGGGGGCAGTTATCAAAAAAGAAAAATGTTTTTTCTAGGGAGCTGGGCATTACTACCCACTTACACGCCTAGAAAATATTTACAATGGCCTTCATATGAACAGTTTTATTAATTAGACTTTCTATACGCTATTTGGAGGGGTTTTTCTACAAACCTTTTGAAATTTGAATGCCCCTAGAAGCTATTTAGAGTGGACTTAACCTAGAATTAGATGTTTATTATAGAATCTATTTGAAAAGGTATTCCTCCATAAAATGTTTGAAAAATGGGTGATTTTATTTTATAAGCTATTTGGAGTGTTCTCTCCTGGAAAATCTTTGAAAATTAAATGTGTCTTGAAGTTATTTGGAGTGGGCCGTTACCGGAATTTTTTTTAAAAACTGAATACTTTCAGAAGCTACTTTTAATAATTTTCCTCTGGCAATTTTGATGATTGTATGTCTCTAGTATCTATTTACGTGGTCTTCTCCCGATACATTTTTGAAACAATTTTTGGAAGTCCTTTGGAGTTCTTTCAGTTTCATGTTCGAAAATATCAGAGAGAGGTGAGATAAATCCAAAGGAGGGCAAGTTAATTCCAGAGGCGGGAGGAGTTTATTCCAATCAGGAGGGGATAAGTTCCTCCCGGGAGGGAAATGCTCAGCCCACAAAAATAAATGTGAATTTAATCACTTAGAGCCTATCGTTACGAGTTTCAGGTTTGATAAACCCTCCTAAAACATTCAAATTATTTCGAAATATCAAATAGAGGCAATTATGTTTAGTCTTCCTGTTCCACCAGCATACATTAAAAAAAAGAAACTCTTTTAGACCTTCCTTTTGGCAAGACAAGACTATGAAACACGCCTTTGACAATAAACCTCCAGTTTTCCTTGTTATGTTAACTCGTAATAGGCTATTTATCATTACATTAACTTGTAGGCCCACATAATGGCTTTAGAAACCAACATTGAAATAAATACAAGCCTATAAAATCAGGTTGCGCGTCTGACGCGGTAAATCACACGGGAAGAAAAGGAAAACCACCTCATAAGCAGGGAGGGACGTGTTTTTGACAAAACTGTCTGTCGCAATTCTAAGTGTCTAGCAGTGCGTGCGTTTATGATATCCTCGCAGCCTCTATACCCGTGCTAGGCGTGGAAAAGTATAGGACTGGTTAGCGAGCCTGTTTCGTTAGCAGACATGATTAATAGCGACAAGCCGTCTGGCAGGACACAAGGAGTGCTAGTATAGGATCGGCGGAACTGACTTTCAAGAACACTTTCTACTGCAATGCGCATCTGAAGGATAAGATACCAGAAACAACCAAACCAAGTAGTTTAAATATATTTCCATGCATTTAGCACGTCTCTGGGCCAGTTACAGTGGACATATGAACAAAGGAGTCCGTTTAATCTATTCTTATTTCCTGGTAACGGGGAGGCTAGGGTTCGAATTTCAACCGCGTGTACTGAAGTGTTTTTTCCCTCGATGTTTTTTCCCTTTTTACATGAAAATTCTGGTAAATTTCTTATAAATTGAACTGAAATAGTGTAAATATAATAATATCTGTAATGGGCACCGTGCAGTAGGCCGTGTAGCACGACTTATTTTGTTAGACCGTGGATAAAGTGAGTTCTTATACTTAGATGACTGTTCAGTGTATAATTTTTCTCATTGTAGGGGCCTTATCTGACAGCTAGAAAAGTTACTAGATATACTTTCACGTATTGACAATCAAGTCATGTGACCTGCAGCTGTCACTGTTGATGCATATTATGAATACCTATGAAACCACAATGCTAAAATAGTAATATTTTATCAATTTTTGTCGGAGAAAAAAGGTTTGTATTTTTAAAGGCTCTTCCTATGAAAATTGAGGTGTACCGTGTTTACCTTTAGGACAAACATGACAACCGAATTTCAGACAAATATTTTACCACTAAGGGAAAGTGATATACTCAATCTACAACCATAATTATGAATCTTGACAAGAATAAAACCTGTAACCCTCTGATTTGTAGGAAGATTCTCTCTCAAGTTTACATAGCTATGTGACACAAAGACTTTCTCAGCCTGATAGTGAATACATTTCTTGTAGATTCTTTCAAGTACTCGAACCAGTGGTCATATAGTCTATAACTTCAGACAACTTTTTATACATAGACAACTTAAGTAGTTTTTTAAATGAAGGACATAGCTATTAATCTATAATACTAGATGGAGACACGAAGCTATTCTATTTTAAGGAACATTTTATCATTAGAACTTATTTGATTATTTGTTAATTTACAGTATAAAAATAAAAGCATTACAAAGAATCGTTGGGATGTAGTCAGTATAAAGCAAGTATAATCATTAGTGCTAGCTAACTCTGAGAGAGTCTTTGGTTGATATGTGTTTGAATCTTGTTGGGAGCTTAAAGTGAAGATTTATCAGGAATACGAATGGTTAGTAGTATGCTGCTTTTATGAAAAGCACAAGTACTGATTGCCCCAACGCAAAGGCGGTGTAAACTTATTTGTGTATGAGTGGGGTGGAGGGTAAAAGCAAAAAAAAACAAACAAATAAACTGAGGTTTAATCTTCCAAGCCAAAAATGGGTCTGGAGACCATGTTCCAGCAAATGTTTGAAATCTGGATGCTCCTAGAAGCTATTTGGAGTAGTCTTAGTCAGATTAATAATTAGACTCTCCTACAAACTATTTGTAGTGGTCCTCTCCCGGAAAATGTTTGAAACTTGGATACTTCTAAATTATATTTAGAGTGGTCTTCGTTTGGAAAATGTTTGAAAACTGAAAGCCTATAGAAACTATTTTTAGGGGTCATTTTCTGACAAATATCTAATAATTGGGTGCCTCTAGAAGCTATTTGGATTTTTATGCAAGTTTCATATTAGAAAAATTAGTGGAAAGTTAACTAAATCTAGAGGCTATAATATTTATTGCAAGTAAGAGGGGGAGGGGGTGAAAGGGATCCCCTGAATTATTCGGTTTCACTCCCACTGTTTGAAGTGTAAGTGCCTGATAACACCCCCTCCCTCCTCAAACTAAAACTCATGAATGAAATTGTCTACATTAAACTTATCCCTGATCTCAGTAAATAGTAACTGACCACTGGCATTCTTTCGTTAGCGTTTATTGTTATATGCCTCAGAAGGGTTTCTCGACAAGCAGGGATGCCGTTGTTCTTTCATAAAGTACGTCACACGATCAAGTTCACCTTAAGATAAGTAAGTATCTAGGGACTGAACACCCAGGATAACATAAGTGAGGATCAAGGTACTATGATAAAGAAGAGGTAGACGGCGTCAGGGTGCCCGTTGCAAGAAACCTTAGGTAGTTGTTAGCGCAGTGAAACCGCACACTGTTTGCTGAGTCATCGCCGCTGATGGCTATTCTTGTTGCTTGTGGGCACACCTCAGCACCGAGAGTGACTTACTTTAGCCTTGAAGCTACAGCGTCTCGACCACAAACAACAGAACAGGTTGATCCAGTTTCTCTTACAAGTCTGGAGCAAACACACATTCACTTACCGAAACAAGTAGACCTTATCTTAACAGGTTCTTGCTGTTATAAGAGCGGGGTTAAGGAGAGGTGCAAGGGAGAGCGAATTAAAGCAAGTGTTAGGCTTTTTTTTTTTTGCAGTTTTTATAGCAAACATTATTTTTCGGCCAAAGTAGTATTTCTTCAGTAGATAAGTTTAGATCAATTTTCTACATATTGTGATCTCAATAGTTCTTAAATATTTTGTCATAGGAATCGTGGAATTTGGCCAGAAAACTTTTAAATTAAGAGGAAAAGTTCCCATCAATCTTCATGATTCAAATGATAAATATTCAAGAAATAAGATAATGATCATGTAAAAAATTAGACTAAACGTATATAATAAAGCAACATTATATTTATTGTGTCGAAAAAATATTTGTTTATAGAAAACTGCCCTTCCATCCCACTTTAACTAAAGCCCGTTTAGATGAGGGGCGTATCTTTCTCCTTTTGTTATAAAACACATAACCGTGATTCAAATTTATCTTAGGTAGTTCGTACATTTTTTTTTCATAGTAAAAGTAAGAAACAAATATCTATGTATATATGTATTATTTAATCACTTCAAAGCAAATGCCGTACTGGTATGAATTAACCCACCTCGGTGGTGTAATAAGCTAACGTGCTAGTTTCGTGTTGAGCTAGACTGTCTAGGATGGGGAGATCCAGTTTCTAATCTCATTCGGGTGAACTGGGGGAGGCTTTCCTTAAATTGTTTTCTACTCTCTTTCCACGCAAATGCGGGTTCACTTCTTCTATATTCAAACTTTCAAATACCTAAAATCATAAGCGTAATTAGTACTTAGGCGTATAACCTGAACGGGTAGTAAGACGTGGTGCTAAATAAATAAGTATGAATTAATTCGTTATTTATTAATATACTCGTGCGAGAAAGAGCTATTAACTATCGTGATACCCGCCTAGGTGGCCGCATGGTCCGAGGCAGCGGTCAGAAATCCGATGGTTGATTTGATCTGACCCGCAAAAGATTTAGCAAACAAGCAATAATTGTGTTCATTAAAAATACTAATATCTAATAGCTATGTGTGAAATATAAAAGTCGATATTTTTTTCAAAATCAACACACCAATTTATTTTTGTCCAACCCATACGGACCGTAATATCGACAATATTGCTGACCCCTGATCCAAGGTATCACTATTGCAATTGATTGACCTACTGATGATAGTGAGTTAAGGGTTCGAATCCAGTTTGGGTGTACTTAGAATAATTTGTCCTGAATGATTTTCAACTATCTCTATATCACTATGCAAATGAGGTTACACTTCCTTTAAAATTAAGATTTTTTCATACCTGCTTTGGTGGCCACGTTGTCTAACGCATTGTCTCGTGTTGGACTAGACTGCCAAAGACGGGGGATTGGGGTTCGATTCCGGTCGGGTGCACTGAGGGTGGTTTTTCTTAATAGTTTTCCACTCCCTCTCTCCACGCAAATTTGGGTGCACTTCCTTTAAATGAAGTCTTCATAATCCTTAATACATTAGGTTAATTAGTACATATATGTATGACGAGCGGCTAGTAAGATGCGATGCTAAAAAAACAAACACATAATATTATCGTGATAAACCATTATTTGATAATGCTAGGTCACATCGTTGACCACGTGGGTTAGGTCTTTAACCTCTTCTACGTCTGACTTGACGGTGAAGGGAAGGTCATTATTCTGTAATGTGGTAGTATTGTGAGTGGTTTCTCTTCTCGCAAATGACGATACATATTTTTTCTAAATAAATACCTTGCTTATTTCTACCTCATTTGCGTAAATATTTGGGTAGCCTGGATTCAGGCCACAAATTTGATAGTTAGAAAGGTAGACAATATTTAGTCCCAGAAAACATTAATTTTTATTGTTGTTACTTGAAAGTATTATAGCACTAGCTATAACCATAATCATAAAACAAATACCACATAAACCCTTGTTGGTACAATCATTGTAGCATGCCGGACTTAAATAGAAACTTGAAAATAAATGTTTGGCAGGTTGGACAAACCATCTAGTCGGTAGATATTGTTTAACGATTTGTTCTAGTCTGTTTTACTTTTATTTGCATCAATTGCCCAGCTTTAGAGACACTTTATATTTGATACCCTAAGCCTACCAGTAAAATGTTGTACGTACAGTCTTATCCAGATATAAGTAGACTTACTTCACCCAACCGTTCATATCCCTAGAACAGTGGTGCTCAACCATTTTGGTGCCAACATTTCCAAAGCTTTTAATTTAACACACCATCTCGTGATAAATCTACCACTAGTTCCAGTTTTAGGCCTCCTAAATTGTTGTAACAATACATAATTAGCTTTCGTTTTCACTTAGAATAAAGATTGCGACCGACCAGATTATATCTCTACCTTTGTAGAGAATGTCTGAGCAATGAAACAATGGATCCAAGTAAAATGAAGCGCCATCTAACCATAAAGCATTCCGTTTAGTCCTAAAAACCATCATATTATTATGAGCATCTTTTAAAATCACAACACAAGGCAGCAATTAAAATTAAAAAAAGGGTTTAGTTTTGGATAGTCCAACTAAGGTGTCATTTAAAGTTTCTGAATTTATAGCAAAAATTTACGAAGCCCTATGTTATTGGATAAAATGTAATTGGGCCAGCTTATCAGGTCATTGTTGAATCCATTCTTAGAAACTGTACCGTAGCTACAGACTGGCCCGTCACCAACAACTGTTTTCAACTTACCCTTTTAACAGAAAAGTCCAAGTCTCGTTCAAGATCAACTATTACGCCACAGAAGACTTTGGTGTACGTACTGCAAGAAAACTGTGAAATGGAGGTTAGCCGCATCCTCACCCCTTCTCTGAACTAAGACACTCGTCCGACGCGCGCATGCGCGAGAGTGCAGTTCCAAATAAACATATCAGTGGCCCAGACGTCCGTTGCTACCCCCCACCGCCCGTTGCTATGCGAGTGTCGACTGGGCTGTAAATATGTAGTGCCTTGTGATTGGACGTAAATGACGGCATGATGATGTAACTCTTCCCTACCTAAATCTCCCCGCTGGGCAGAATCGAATATAAGCTTGTGTCTCATCGTAAACATTACTCTTTGATGCCGATTAGGAATAAGGATAACTTGGGCAGATAGTAGGCCCCTAGGACCGTCTTATAAAATGTAAGCTATAGATATTGACAGGAATTAATCGCCGACCATGGACATTGCGTATGTTAGGTTGAGGTTCGAATCCTGGAGGAATTTTAGCTTGTTTAATGTAAATTAGGGAAAGTAATCTTCTACCATGAACTGTGCATTTTACAGGTCATGGTGCGAAGCTTGGAGAAGTTTACCAGATTAAGTGTTTACTAGTGAGATTGTTCTCGAACCATAAATATGGTAAAATTGAGGTCAGGGTTTATCTCTTGGAGAAATTTGGCAAGTTCGTTTCTTAACAAGAATATTTAAACTTTGACTATAAACATAGTAACACTTAGGTTTTGGGTCAAATCCCGGTGGATTTTAAAGGGAAACTTGAGTTTAACCTTTAGCTTTTGGATTCAGGTCAGGGTTCGAATCATGGTCGTAACTAATTAATGTATCTGTATTATTGTTAAGTGTTAGGGTATTTGTAATGTTTACAGTCTGATGTATTTTATCTCAGTTAGGTTAGTTTATTAGTTCGCGGGAAATGTTAACTTTATATTATTTGTATTGTTTTCAGTCAGATGTTTTCAAAGTTATATTTTATTACTACGAGGTTCAAGACCCATTAAATGTTAGTTTCATGGGAAACATTAACTTGCGGTTTTGAGGACTTGATAGTTTCAAGGGAAGATTTATTATTTGTAAACCTTTATATTTTTTTATTAGAGACGATTTCTCTTTATCATCTTGGATAATTATATCCTATTTGTATCTTTATTTATAAAGAGAGTTACTTTATCATTTATACATTAGCATTTATATATATATCAAAGTTTGATATCCAACATTGTACAAATTATCCTACGCTGAGTATTATGAAAATAAACGAGCCCTTGGGCAGTATTTGTAAACCATTGTAAGTTCTTGTCTGATCTCAGACTACCTTTTGGTTAGGTCCATTAGACTTAGCCTTAGCTTTTCTGGTAAGACAAGAGTGTTGAAGCAGGATGACATGGCCTCTCTGTGATTACCCCCTTTTTTGTAATTTAAAACCGCGCTCTCTGTGGCGACTAGTTGAACTTAGGTTATGGGACTAAGGGACGGTGCCACAGAGGGCGTAGGCGGTTGAAAACGAGTCTAAAGAGCAAATTTCAAAAGTGCCTTTGTCCAATAATAGATAGGCCAACATATTGCTGAAATGTTTGAGGACATCAGTCAAAACATTGTCGAAATAATTAAAGTAAACTAGTAATTCATTCTGCAAGTAGATGAGAACATCAATAGAAAAATACACTTATTGTCAACTGCATTTCAATTCTAATATTTTTAATTCCTATCTAAATGTAATACAAAAAGTATTATATTACAGACTTTATACAAGCGTGCCGTGAAAATATGATCTTAAACTATATGTGCCCTGGTGTGAGAAGTGTTAGTAATCCTTCCCCTAGAAGTATATGCTAAAAAAACATGTATTCACAAGTTTTATGTAACCTAGTCCTCACTTGTATTTTATACTTTAAAACAGGGGTCCCCAAAATTATTGAGTGGAGGAACACATTATGATATTAAAAGTGATAGGTGGGCTGAATCTAAAAAGAAACAAATGTAACGTAATCATATGTTACGTAATGTAACGTAGTGTATTGTATTGTATTGTATTGTGTGTATGTATATGTGCATGTATGTATATATATATGTGCATTTATGCATGTATGTATGTATGTATGTATGTATATGTATGTATATGAATGTATGTATGTATGTAAGTATGTATGTATGTAAGTATGTATGTAAGTATGTATGTAAGTATGTATGTAAGTATGTATGTAAGTATGTATGCAAATATGTATGTAAGTATGTGTTTATGTAAGTATGTAAGTAAGTATGTCAGTAAGTAAGTTATGTATGTATGTATGTACGTACGTATGTATGTATGTATGTATGTATGTATGTATGTATGTATGTATGTATGTATGTATGTACGTATGTATGTACAGTAGCTCCATGGCTTCTTGGTGCTGATTGACAGTTCACAGCTGACAACTGACGGCTTTGAAAAGCTACCACACCAAATTATGTATCCCTACGCCGAGCCATATGATCAGAAAAAACATGTGTTTAGCAGCTGTCATTTCTGACAGTCAAAATTTAGGTATATACCTAAATATTGACTGTCAGAAGTCAGCTGTGAGCTGTCAGTCAGCCCCAAAGAAGTCATGTGGCTACTGTATGTATGTATGTATGTATGTACGTATGTATTTACAGTAGCTCCATGGCTTCTTTGGTGCTGATTTGACAGCTCACAGCTGACAACTGACGGCTTTGAAAAGCTACCACACCAAATTATGTATCCCTACGCCGAACCATATGATCAGAAAAAACATGTGTTTAGCACCTGTCATTTCTGACAGTCAAAATTTAGGTATATACCTAAATGTTGACTGTCAGAAGTCAGCTGTGAGCTGTCAGTCAGCCCCAAAGAAACCATGGGGCTACTGTACGTATGTATGTATGTTGTGTACTTTTGTACTTAACACAGAATCATCATTATTTCGGTACTGGTCATTGAAATTATTTGAGTCAATATTATTTATTTTTTGTCAAGGGGGCCACGGATCGGACAAACTCACTATACAGTCCAGATTCCACCCGTGGGTGGTAGTTTGAGGACCACTAATTTAGAGCCACGTACAAATTTAATTTTCAACTTTACTGGGATTACATAATAAAGAATTTTTTTTAACTATTGAGGTAACTTATGATTTTTGTTATAATCCTAATCAATAAATCTTGTCTATACTTTCTGAAGTTTGCAATCTTTGAAGTGATCTATTTTGTAACACTCATTGGTGGGCAAGCGGACTAGATGCCATACTCTAGTCTAGTTTTACGGTGACGTAGAATTTGGGGAACGAATCTAGGCTGAGTATGCTGATGGTGGTATTTATCATGTTAAACACTCCAAAGATACCCGTTTGGAACCAAATCGTTAGAGCCATTTGTAAATAATATCAAGTTTTAGAAAAATCAATATTCAGTAAACTACCCTTTGATTTTTTTTTTTTCCCCACCAACTAATTATACGTGCTATTTTTCATGTCAAACAAATCATAGCTAAGCATTTTAACAAAAACTCTTAGATACATTTAAAAAAAACGTGGAATGCAAAACAATTATTCAGTTAACTATCCTTAATTTGAGGGCTAGGGTCAACATTAAAAAATAGTCCTAAAATATAGCACTATAAAATCTAAATATAAAGTTTGAACAAAAACCATCAAACTGTTTCGAATCCATGGCCAGGGACAGACAGACAGAAATGGAGAAAGACCTAATTGTAAAATATACTTTTTTTGGTTTCGGGTTCACATATTACGTAAAGATTCAATATAATCTCGAGATATAATTTTTTTTCACAATCAATATACTTTTTCTTGATATGAAAAAGTAAAAATATTATTTTATGTTGGTAGAGGCATCGAGAGTCGATATTGATCAGTTGAACGGAGTGTGGGAATGGAGTAAGGGAGATTTTCCACGTGCTATTTATCAGTGTGGTTTTTCTATCCTTCTCTCCACTATCACTTGTTCGGGTACATTTCCTTCAAGCTACCTTCCAAACCCCTACTCTTTAGAATAAGTCGTTAATAATTCTGGTGATGAAAATAATAATAATAATAATCATACAAAACTACCATATGGACGCGCAGAGGTTGAACCCTCGTCAGATTTGCACGATAAAAAATATCGCGCGTTCCAAACTCCGCCCTCAGGGTCTTAAATAGGCAATAGCGGTTTATTTTCTCCGTCGTTTACTATTGATGGATGGCCCCGTCACGGACATTTAGCAAAGCGCGCGTGCCAAAACGGGAAGGGGAGCCCCCTTCCCCCCCTCTTCCTTCAAAGTACCCTCCGCTCCTTTCACACCCACCCGAGATACCGAGAGATGCGCCCAATTTACTCCTCCATCAGACTCGTCTGACGGATGCACGTCTTTAAAACTTTGTAACACGCGCCACGCAGCTGCTTTTAAAAAAACTACCCCACCACCCTCCTTTACCTCATCGCGTCTTACTAACCCCTCACCTACCTCCTCCCTGTGCCTTACTACCCATTAGAGCTACATGTAATTTTTTCTGTAGCCTTGTGTTTTACTACCCTTTCGGGTTAAAAGCTTAAATACTAATTACGCTTATTGTATTAGGGAGGTCATATTTAGAGGAAATATGCCCTAATTAAATTGGAAGGATAGTGGAAAACCATCTTGTAAAAATCCCCCTCGGTGTACTTGATTGAGATTCAAACCTTGATCGATTTCCCTGTAATTGGCAGACTAGTCTACTGCGAGAGTATCGCCTTGATCACGCGGCCATCAAATCAGGTTTTATGTAATTTTATTACACTAAGTGGGTAGGAATAAGGAAGGTGTAATTGAGAGGAGATGACTCCGCATATGCGTGGAGAGAAAATGGTAAACAATTTAGAAATAAAAAACTCATGGTCAGCCTGCCGGGATTTTAACTCCAATCTCATCATGATCTGCAATTAAGACTAGCAAAGTTTGACATTTTGTCGGCATGCCCATCGATGAGGTTTATTGAAACAAATGTATTTGTATACTTTACATTTTAAAATTTAATTTTTTACCCAGCAATTTAACATCAATACAGGTTATTATGGGTCTTATCTTAGCATCGACTAATCACCGCAACGTGCTGTCAGAAGCGTGACTCAGATTGTAGGTCATCATCAATAATTGTATCGCTGATTAGTGATATTTATTTTGGTATGATCTTGATTGAAAACAGTAAGGCTTTATTACGTTAATTAGTACTATTATGTATACATGACCAACGTGTATAGTTCAAAATATACTAAAATAGGCCTACTACACCTTTGAAGATTAAATTAGGAGTTGCTTTATAAAGAGTGTTTCTAGGCAAACCAATAAAAAAAGAAATCGTTCTACTTTATCCTGTCATCAATTTATTTAACTTTTGTTGAAGCTTTTTTTTACATAAACAAATTAATAAATTGGCTTATATTTAACGGAAACACGCTAGCTTGATACCAATTTACTAAAATCATTGTTGAATGAAGTACAAAATACCATTGAAAACATTTAATTAACTTAAAAATAAAGCCAAGCCCTAAAAAATGGAAATTAAAATAACCAAAAAGTATAGTTAAAAATTGCTTCTATTTCCAAAGACGTTTGGGAACGCGACTAAAGGTTCAGTATCATCTTATTTGATTAGCTGGTGAGAGGACGGTTAGGAGTTCAATATCACCTGGATTTACTTGGGTGTTTTACTGGAATTGTTTTACACTTCTCCTTTCACACAAACAAGAGTACATTTACACTCTAAGTCTACCTTCCTTAGTCCAATTCCATTAACGTGTTTATTTAAAAAGGTTATGACTACATTTTACTATGCAATTATTTGATTGATAAAAATATGTACAGTATAAATATAAATGGAAAGTGCTAAGTGTATTTGTGAACGTGTGCAAACATATTTTATCATACATTTGTGGGAAATTAATAAACATTTTGGGCAGTAAAATTTGAAAGTTTCTCCTAACCAAGTATATTATTAAGTATTGAAAGTAATTGTTTATTAATTTTTGTTTGTATATCTATATTAAATTGATGGTATTACTCAATATATCTTCGGTCCACGGTGCAAACTGAAACTCGGATTTGGCTCTTGGGATGAAAACATTTGGACCATTTTGATGAATGCCTGTAAACCAAACGTGGTGGAAAGTAAAATAAAATTGAGACGTGATGAAAGATAGTCTAATTTTACAAACTAAAACCACACATTTGGGACGCGAATGAATCCTAAACTATTGTGTTTGAGTAACATTTCAACTGTTTGAAAAGGTCAAAGCTACAACGAACCAACTATAGTTTGATCGATAGCAAAAAACATGTTATTATTAATTGTGTCCACGGCCTGTTGAACCCCTCCCTCGATCAAAGCTCATTATTTCTAAGTGATATATTATTTACTGAGTAACCTGATAAGGCCTATAATTATTTCTCAAGCGATTCCGTATTAATGATAGGTTGGTACCTTGTCCTATGTGTCAGAAATAACACCTATAATGGTAATAATAAAACACAAAGAAATTAATAACATGGCGTAAAACATTACCCTTGTCTTGAGTATTGTTAGTTTATTGAATCTTTAGATGATTAGAACACGAAGTGCGGGTATTTAACTGTTGATATCCCACTTATTATGAAATCCTAATCACTCTCTTCACCCCTACTTTCACATCAGATTTTTTTTTTATAATTTGGTCCTATTTACTATTCTAGTTATACCCATATTATGTACTAATTAATCTAATATGTTAAGGTAAAAGGAAGGTTGAATTTAGAGGAAGTGTACTCGCATTTGCATGGAAGGAGAGTGGAAAAACACTTAAGAAAAAACCTTAGTAGGCCTACACCCTACCAAGATCCAACCCCAATCTCCCCATCTTAAGCAGTCTAGTTTATTGAAAAAATGACGCCTTAGACCAAGAGGCCACTAAAGCGGGTAAAAACTAAACTCTGTCGATAAAAGAGATTTGATAGAGATTATTTATAGATGAGTTTGAGCTTTACACAGATCTGGAACACGGTCGAGGTTCCCTTACTCTGCATAATACGGAAGAAGAAACACCTTTATTCAATCGGATATTACGGCCAATGGATACCCACAATGGTCGTTACATAGTCTAAGGAGTTTGAATTACAATGGATTGAAATGCCAATGACAAAGAGGTAGAGGTTCAAATCCCAGCTAGGTGCTCTGAGGGTTATTTTACAATGTGATAATAACTATGGTTTTACAATTATTACTCCACGCTAGTGCGGGTGCACTTCATCAACACTATTGTATCCATAGCTACAACGTAGGTTAATATTGTCATCAAAACTTTAAAATAAAAACAAAACGGTTTATTTAAAAATGCTCCTAATAAGCAATTCTTTAATACTGTCCAATTTTCATGGGAATTACCTTTCAGAAAATACAAACAAATCTTTTTGGTCGCCAAAATTGATAACATTTGATTATTGTATTAGTATAATTTAGTTAATATTGATAATATCTGTCAAAAGTTACAACTGTACGACTTGACGGTGAAAAAAGATCGAGTAACTTTTCTAAACGCTTGATAAAGCCCTTCTTAAAAAAATAAGAACCCGTTTCTAGCTCATTAATTGTGTGACGGCTTAGACTACGTGAACACTGGTGGAGATATATACTCCCGCCTGTGTCGTCAGGCGGTCGTTCTCAAGGGCCCGTGCCAAGAGGTCCTTCTCAGCACGCAGGAGATGTGCGTGTAAACAGCATCCTACGTCACGGCGCTTAATCGTCGTACACACATGATCGTCTCATTAATGACAATTAGCCACTTGATAGCGTGCTGTTAATGACACGGGCACACTGATTAATTTACGCTACTAGGCTAATAGTACCAATATAAGTATCTAATTGTCAGCCTTGATAGCTCAAACGTAACATTAATACTAAGGCCATCAATTATTATTGTAATGTAAATAAGTGAGGTGATTTTCTTTCAACAATTATTTTCTGGAGTTATACACAACATGTTTACATTTTTTTAATGCGGTCAAAATCTTTACGTTCAAAAATATTCAAAGGGGTAAATTTTTACCCTATCAATCAAAATTAGATTAGGATTATAATATATTCTTCCTAGAATGATTGAATTCTGAGTTTACTTTTCTAAATTCTAAAGGCTACAGTTGAGAGATATCTTTTTTTTTGCACCACGCTTTAATACCCGTTTGGATTATATTCTTGTGTTCTAGTTATTCTATTGTTTAAGGATGAAAAAGGTTTAATTTAGAGGAAGTGTTGCTGTGTTTGCATGAAATGAGAGTGGGAAACCATTTAGGAAAAACTACCTTCAGTAAAACCGACTGGGATCAAACACTGATCTCCTCATCATCGGCCGTATACTCTATTGCGAGAGTGAAGCCTACGACCATGTGACCACTGAAGTGGGTTTTAGATCTCTCATTTTAAAATTAACACAGGGGACAACTAGTATTTTTCGAAAACGTTAAAAGCACATATCCAGGGCCCGGACTTTTATATCCTTAAATTCTAAAAAAATGACTTCAAATTTTTTCAAATATTATCCAAAAAAGAAGGAAATCTTTTAATGGATGCACACTACTCAATCAAACATTCGCCTTACAAAAGGAAACTATAGCAAAACTATAATTAAAAGCCTTTAACATCTGGACTCCTGCATTCTGATAAACGTGACAGTAATTTACAAATATTTGCTTCAGAAAAAAAGCAATCCCTTCTCAACGCTACCAATTTCAGCTTAATTGCAGTGGCTCCCCAGTAATGTGTATTTCCCACCAAAATGGGCAAAGAGGGTACAAAGTTCATTGCCTTCTCATTTCGGTAATTGTGTGATTAAATGTTTTATTTTTGTGTATTTATAAAATTTTATAATACGGTACTTATTCCAAATAAATGCTTAAATCCTATTTAAAATGTATAAAAATGATCCAAAAATACACAAAATGGACGCAATCTAGGAAAATATGGCCTAAAATGCAAAATTACATAAAATGACCTATAGGTTCCTACGTTTCTCCATGCAGGGGATAATAAACAATATTTATGTACACATAAGCATCGTCTGGGATGTACTGACGACCTGTAATTAAAGTCCGGGATCTGCCTATAAGCATATAGGTATAGCTCATCACTATAGTATAAAACAGGATAGTAAATGATTGAAAGATTAAACCATGAACTAGAAGATTATAAAAGCTTGTGGCTTATCGAGATGGTTTATATGCGTTTCAAGTAGTATTAACATGTCGAATTACTCATTGACTATTTAATAAATTTATTAAAGGGCTAAATAAACTTTTTATCATTTTAAGAGCTTAAATTAGAAATTAAAGTGGAGAGCATGTTTGAGAGGTAGTAAACATGTAAGATTTCAAGTTTTTCTCTTTAAATTTTAATATATTTTAATTATTCGCTGGAAAACTCTAATCCGGTTATATACCATCATATTTTTTTATAT
This sequence comes from Timema poppense, assembly GCA_902141375.1. Lineage (NCBI taxonomy): Eukaryota > Metazoa > Arthropoda > Insecta > Phasmatodea > Timematidae > Timema > Timema poppense. Next base: position 11,806 of record CABFOV010004713.1, on the reverse strand, counting down.
TAATAGAATTCAATATGAAAAATTATTGTTATATTTGAATATAAAGTAAAAAAAAATATGAGAAATTGCAAACTTTTAATATAGTGAGTATATATAAATTTATATATATTCACTATATTAAAAGTTTGCAATCTCACATAATTTTTTATTTTTTTAACTTTATATTCAAATATACCAATAATTGTTCATATTGAATTCTATTATATTAATATAAATTAATATTGCTTCCTTACTACAATTTAATCATGATTTTCAAAAATACCATTATATGTTATAAAGTTTTGGACAACTTATATATATATACACTCGCTATATTAAAAGTTTGCAATTACACATAATTTTTTTATATTTTTTCGACTTTATATTCAAATATACCAATAATTTTTCATATTGAATTCTATTAATATAAATTAATATTGTTTACTTACTACAATTTCATCATATTTTTCAAAAATACTATCATATGTTATAAAGTTTTGGACAACTTGTTTAAAATGTGTTTTTATTTTTATGACATTTTTTCTTAATATAAATAAAAAAAGTTTATTTCATTTTTACTTCCGCTAAAAAAACTGTAAAGAAATATAATATTTGCCCCAATTTTAACATCTTGCCGTATGAGAAGACAGGACCTGGGAGCCAAACATCTAGTATGTTTAAAAATATAGTCAGGAACATCTCGTTATATATGCTTGCCTGTTTACACTTTTCCCACAAATCTTGGAGTCCCTTTACCTTACAACCACATCCCCTATATGTTTCAAATAACATTAATTATATCCGAGGCTTCTTAATACATATCACTGCAACTTCTAGGGATGTGCTTTGGTGTCCACCGATTTGTTTTTATATTACAGTGTCTTACGATCTGTTCAAGCTATACGTATATAATCATGATAATTAACTCTAATGGGGTAGGGAATAGGAAGGAAACATTTTAGAGGTAGTAAACCAACATTTGCTTGGAAACCACTTAGGAAAAATCACTCTCAGTAGAATCGACCGGGATTCGAACCTCAATCTAACCGCCCTCAGCAGGCCAGTCTAACATGAGAGTGACGCCTTAGACTATTTGTCCATATAAGTGGATCACCGACTTGTTTATTTCAAACATCTGCACGTCTTTAAATTTTCAATAGAGCGATATTATTCTGTGCAGACCAATCATACCCTTGATTAATTTATCATCATTCACACGAGTCTAATTTCCTTAAAAGCACCACCGAGTAGCTAGCTTCCCTAGCATTTAGGATGTACGTCTGATACATTCAATAAACTTTAACTTGGTTATATCCTCATGTTTTATGGATGTAGGCCTTGACAGACAAATTGATTATGTGGTGTTCGCCCCCCGCCCATACAGGCCACCATTCTCCCCCTCCCATCCTCAGCGATGTACTAGTATCATACATGCAAGGTTGTGAATGATAAATATAAAAACTAAAAGTGCTACCACTATTACTACTTGCCTTAAAAACCTTAAGGTGAGCGAATTTATTAAGAATTTTAACTTTGAATATGTTTGGTTGTGATTTTACATTTAACTTAATATGCTACTTTATGGGATTTGAAAGAGATGCCAAAACTGGGATAATTTTAAGGTACGTAAACACAACTATTATTATTATTATTATTATTATTATTATTATTAGCACCGTGTCTTACTACCCGTTCGGGTTATACGCACTTAAGCTAATGTGTAGTGGTAGGGTGATTGTGAGATGAAATGGAGGACCTACAGTTTAACGTGGAATCTGAACCACGGTTGAGGCCTGGCATTCCTCACATTCACAAGTTGTGAATAATACACGTCTTGTCAGAGGTGAAGGAAGGGTTTGGCAATCAGATACATCTGTGCGAGGACCGAGGATGGAACCCTGGACCCTCAGCACAGAAGTTCGACACCTTACCCCTGGACCACCAGGTCACCCTACACACAACTCAACAAACAGGATGAGTGACAGTCTTTCCAATACACCTTGAGCCGCTCAAATTTTGTGATTTTGGTTGTATCCTGATTGAGAATAGGGCAAAATTTCTTCAAATTGCTTTCACACCCAAAAAAGGTATGGCCACCTAAATATACAATGACCATATTGCGGACAAGTAAAAGAGCAACTCCATGAAATTCCTACCTGAGGGTGGTGAGACGGGTGAAAAGGGTTACTGGCAGCACCCACCAGCCACCGGGGATTTCTTCCTGACCAAGCTTACCCTAGCCTAACCTAATCTCACCTAACCTAACCAAACCTAACCAAACCAAACCTCAACTAACCTAACCTAACCTAGCCTAACCTAACCTAACTCTAAACCTAGCCTAAGCCTAGCCTAGCCTAGCCTAACCTAACATAGAAATGCTCGTGTATGTAATTTAGTTAAATTTAGATTGACGAGGCTTAAAGAGAGTACGACTGCTAAGCACCTGTGTGCTGCGTCTATTATCAAATTAGGGGTGGGATGGCACACCAATATAGTAGCTCCTCAATTTATACATCTCCCCATATATCAAAAATCTCATGTTTGCAACTTGAACTGCTCGCAATAGGGACTGTTTGGAATCAGGAAGCCACCGTGATTTTAACCGTACTTACCAGAATGAAAGTAAAGTTCCATAAGAAACTATAACACTGTTTCTCAAACTTTTCCCAATATCAGACCACTTAATAAACATTTTATGCATGTGTGGACTTCTTAATAATTGTTTGATACACACAGGGTGAACCCTACTCTAATATACAGAACCTTCGGTCACCTTGCCAAGGCAGAAATATATTTTAATGTGCGTGTTTTTTTTAAACTAAGTTTCCTACTTGTAGATTTCGAAGCTACTTTGCTAATCGGGTTGCAGCTTAACTTGACTCACCTAAGCACTATCACACTTAAGACGCCAAAGTACGAAAGAGAAAGAGAGGAAAGAATATAAGCAGCTCACCCAGCGAGGCCTCTTGTTTATCTATTGATAAAACTTGCCCTCTTCCTTTGACGAGTTTACACAGTCACTAGACTATTTGCATCCTTAAAATATCGACTTTCTTTTTAAAATAATCTTTTTCTTGTTTCCTATTCTGGATATATGTTTCCACGTAATTGTTTAATCTACATCCTGGCAGGAAGACTCCTACAGGACATTTTCATGACCAGGCAAAGTTGTAAATAATTTATAAATAATATGTTTACAAAAGAACTACCTCAAGATAAAGATAATAATTCTGTGACACTGTAGGACTATTTTTAGAATTATTTAAGAATTTATGTTTTGTGTTTCAACGTTATATCTTTAAAATTTGTTGAATTAAACAAAGTTCTTTAACATGGGAACTCCTAAAGACCCGTCGTGATGTCACGAGTATGGCTCTTGTTCATATTTCACAAGTAACAGCAAAAGTAAAAATACATGAATACTACTTGTGGTTCAAATTATTGTTGACTTAGCAAACTTAGGCCTATTAATCTTATAATCTTTATTTATTTCAAGCAATATTAATTTATTCCTTGTGGTCCCGTTTGTGGACCCTCTAGCACTACGCTGCAAACTACAGTTTGAGAACCACTGTACTGAAGAGTACGGTGGCTACCAACAGTTTAAGACCACAGAAAGGTTAAGGAAATAAGGACTTTTCTAGGATCAAGTTAGTTTGTAAATCGTGTATTGATGATTGTGATAATTTGATTCATTGTTTGTGGATAGAATAATTATAATAAAAATTATATATATATATATATATATATATATATTAGCAATCAGCACAATAAATACAGAATCAAAATTTTTATAAAGTGTGTTTTAAGTTATATTTATGTATGTATTAATTATGTGCATGGTTTACCTGGACAGTCCAATTTTCACAAGGAAGATTTTATCTGACAGCTAGAAAGATTACTAGATTTAACCTCACGTATTAATAAGTCAAGTCATGTGATATTCTACTGTAACTTTTGTTTGGAGTTATCAATACCGATATAATAACACTAATAACAAAGTAGAATGTTTATTTTTTTTATAAAAAGATAATTTTGTATTTTCTAAAAGGCAATTTAAAAAAAAAACTGAACTGTTTCAAAGTGTTATAGTATTATAGACCTATAGTGAGATCTAAATGCTGGGGAAAGTCGCCAGCGAGCTGTGTGTCGAGACCATGAACTATACATTCAGAGAGCACAGTATTTTTAAACACTATCATAAAATTTACTAAAGGCCTTTCAAGTGTAAGACGCAACATGAGCTCGCATGGTTTTACTATTCCAGTGACAAGTTGGCCCCAACACGCAGTAGCGAAGTGGCAAGGTGCCAAGGCGTGCTACTCAAACCAAGCGGCCGTGGGAAACGCCTCAACACCACTTCATTAAGTGTGATCTATGCCAGCTCTATGCTCACACGCTGAATACTACGCGTTCAGGAGGTATTTGGACTAGAGGTTATAGATGGGGACTACAGGTCTGGGTGATACTTTAGCAAGAGATTATAGAGGTGGACTACATGTCTGAGTGATCCTTTACCAAGCGATTATAGAGAGGGACTACATGTCTGGGTGATCCCTTACCAAGATATTATAGAGGGGGACTACATGTTTGGGTGATCCTTTAGCAAGAGATTATAGAGGGGGACTACATGTCTGGGTGATCCTTTAGCAAGAGATTATAGAGGTGGACTACATGTCTGAGTGATCCTTTACCAAGCGATTATAGAGGGGGACTACATGTCTGGGTGATCCCTTACCAAGATATTATCGAGGGGGACTACAGGTTTGGGTGATCCTTTAGCAAGAGATTATAGAGGTGGACTACAGGTCTGGGTGATCCTTTAGCAAGATATTATAGAGGTGGACTACAGGTCTGGGTGATCCTTTAGCAAGATATTATAGAGGTGGACTACAGGTCTGGGTGATCCTTTAGCAAGAGATTATAGAGGTGGACTACAGGTCTGGGTGATCCTTTAGCAAGATATTATAGAGGTGGACTACAGGTCTGGGTGATCCTTTAGCAAGATATTATAGAGGTGGACTACAGGTCTGGGTGATCCTTTAGCAAGAGATTATAGAGGTGGACTACAGGTCTGGGTGATCCTTTAGCAAGATATTATAGAGGTGGAATACATGTCTGGGTGATCCTTTAGCAAGATATTATAGAGGTGGACTACAGGTCTGGGTGATCCTTTAGCAAGAGATTATAGAGGTGGACTACAGGTCTGGGTGATCCTTTAGCAAGAGATTATAGAGGTGGACTACAGGTCTGGGTGATCCTTTAGCAAGAGATTATAGAGGTGGACTACAGGTCTGGGTGATCCTTTAGCAAGAGATTATAGAGGTGGACTACAGGTCTGGGTGATCCTTTAGCAAGAGATTATAGAGGTGGACTACAGGTCTGGGTGATCCTTTAGCAAGAGATTATAGAGGTGGACTACAGGTCTGGGTGATCCTTTAGCAAGAGATTATAGAGGTGGACTACAGGTCTGGGTGATCCTTTAGCAAGAGATTATAGAGGTGGACTACAGGTCTGGGTGATCCTTTAGCAAGAGATTATAGAGGTGGACTACAGGTCTGGGTGATCCTTTAGCAAGAGATTATAGAGGTGGACTACAGGTCTGGGTGATCCTTTAGCAAGAGATTATAGAGGTGGACTACAGGTCTGGGTTATTCTAGATCAAGCGATTATAGAGAAGGGGCACAGGTATAGGTGAACCTTGATCAAGTCGATTCAGTTTACAGTTATGTGCGAGGGCAATAAAAGAAGGTAACAAGATCTGTCATTTGAGAACATTTGTCATATTCCCTTCAATATTGAAACACCTTAGGATTATTTGCCATTTAATTATGTATTTAGTATAAAGTTTTTCAAACTGTATATTGCATTTTATAACATCTGGTTACAAATTACTGAGGTCTTCTGATTATAACCAAACCACTCGTATCTTAACTGGCATATCTTGATTTAAACTTTCCAAACCGAGATTAGATCAAGACGCCCTTGGTAAATATAGGTAAATGCTTCAGCGTTCTCTGACCAGGAATTACCAAAAGGCTAGTTTTGCAGACATTTAACAAAGTAAGAAGAATATTATTTGACATTTACAAGAGTTAACATACTTTTATATATTCATACGTAAATTCATGTTATCTGCAGCCGTGTATTTGATAAATATTAACAATGCTGATAACAAAAAAAAAAGTTGTCCTTTACTAAACTGTTCGTCTTACCGAGTTTTAGCTGTGGCTTTACGTTTGACAACCTAATCCAGTGTGGTCCAACTGTCATCTTGCGGGCCAATGTGGCCCACACTAACTGAAACTGTGGCCTTAACGGTATCCTAAAGGTAAATTAAAGGGAATCCCTCGGTGACAAAATGTGAAATATCTAATGATTCAAATATAAATATTTATTATTGTTTATTATGTGTTATGTGTAGGTATATATTACGTTGATGAGGTTATTAAATATATTTTTAGGCTCCGAGTGTAAATAGATGATTAGATTTGGCCCTTGGGATGAAAAACGTTTGACCACCCTGACCTAATTATTCAATAAAATCTCAACTGGAGCCTGGGTTTACCTTTGGATCAAAATAGTCATGAGAGCTGTAGCTGACATTAGCGAGAGCTACATACCAAAGTTATAAGTAGACAAAATATTCAGGAGTTTGGTTATTTCATTCCCAAGGATTCAATAAATTGTAATATACAGTCGGATTTTCATAATAAGCTAGTCATTTGAAAACTGGAAACTCATTTTGCCACAGAGCGTATGTGCAAATATTAAATCCTTAAAAATAATTTGATAAGCCCGTTTCCGGTGATAGAAATTATGAGGAAATGGCTAAACAGATTTCGACAAACGACCACTCATTTTAATGGTTAAGAGTTCAGGATGTCAGGAAAAATAGTAATTTTCCATGAAAACCCGATTTGCAAAGATAATTTTCATATTTTCATTCTTTGTTTGGTCACCATGGAAGCAGTTATTTACTGCATGGATGTAAATCTCTAAGTAAATTATATTACGCTGGCTAAAAAATAATAGCTCAATCTTTATTTGTTGGCTCGAACACATCACGATTTTTTCTTTGAATGAATATTTCTATTTGGATGCTGGTCATAAACACATCCTAAATTGATATGCCTAAACTGAGGAAACATTAATTTTTTATTGGAATGTTATCATTAATTCGCATTTAAATCAATAGTATTGAGCATAATTTGAAAATTAAAAGGTTAAGCTGTTAATTTTGTGAAAATGTTGTCTACGCTATGTTGCGCGCATGATAAAATAATGTTTAAATATTGTTTAGTATGTATTATAAGCTCAAAGAAGGATAAAATAATCTTAAATGATGTTTAAAAATATCCATTTTAACTATTTAAGTATGAGTTTTGGTGTTCATTTATTTAAATAATGGGTTTTGGTGTTCATTAAAAAAATGGGCTTTGATGTTAATTATTGAAAATAGTAACACAATAAAAATGCAAAAGCAAAGCTACTTTTTCATTCTACCGCCTAATTTTTATTATATGATATTTAAAAGAGTAATGTTTTGTGCACCCCATCTATATTTCAACATTCTTACAAATAAAATAAGTTAAATTATGTTTCCATGTTGATACTAAATTTTGAAGAATGATATTTTAAAGAACCGTAATGTTTTATATAACACATCTATATTTTCACATTTTCTCTTTCTATTTTACAGTCTCACGGTCTGACACACACACACTCTCTATCAAACCCTTTTTATTCCAAACTTTCTCAAAATCACTCTTACTCTCTCTCTCTCTCTCAAACTCCCTCTCCCTCTCAAGCTCTCTCTCAAACAACTCTCTCAATTTCTCTCTCACTCTAATTTGATAAGCCCGTTTGCGGTAATAGAAATTACTAGGAAATGGCTGAACATATTTGAGAAAAGACCTCTCATTATAAAGATTAGGGATCTAGGATGTCGGGAAAAATATAATTCCCAACAAAAAGCTGACTTTCTCAAAAAATTTCAGCTCTTCATTCTTTGTTTAGATCACCATGGAAACCCTGCTTTGTGCATGAGTATATATGTAGATAAAATATTTCTTTCTGACTACAAATAATACCAACTCAACTCTTACTTTAGTGATATGGTTCAACAAATAGAAATATTACGGCAGTTATTTGTATATTTATCAAACAAATCGATTATATCAGGTTATCTATATTATTGTTTATTTTTATCCTTCCTCTTCTTTGTGTTTAAATGTTTACCTCTGATCTTATGTATAATTTAGCCCTTTTCCGGTAAGTGAAATTGAGAGAAAATGGTTGAAACGATTTTGACAAACGTTCACTCATTTTAAACGTTACGGGTCTGGGATGTCGGTAAAAATAGTAGCTTAAAACAAAAATCCAAATTTCCTAGATAACTTTCTATCTTTTCATTCTGTGTACGCACGAGCTCATTTGTACAATCATTATTTGCTTACATCACCATGGAAAGAAACCATTATGTGTGTATATTTGTGTATGGATAGATAAAATATTTGTCTCTGGTTAAAAGTAATAGCTGATTTTTACTTGACTGTTTTGCTGCAACAAATATATATTGATAACTGAAATCGGGGTCGTTTTAAAGTTCTCCTCGTGTTTCGAAGGGGGAAAATAAACGTTTTGAATCAAATTATACGCCAAAAGAGATATGTAAAACTTATAGCCTTTGACGAGTAGACTTCTAGCTAGAAAGTCTAGTGAATGCTTTTTATATAGATCTTGATCTAGCTCAATAATCTGCAGAAATAGCTGCAACGATCCACTAGTTGTGTTTATATTCTAAGTCCGTTTAATTAATGATGTAAATGAAAGATCATAAATTAATCAACAAGGAAGTGCTATTGAAAGATTTTAATAATCGATTAATCAATAAATAATAAAAACATTTATAAAATGCGAAATCTTAAATTATTATTATTATTAGCACCGCGTCTTACTACTCGTTCGGGTTATACGCACTTACGCTAATGTGAAAAAATTGTAGGGTGATTGTGAGATGAAATGAAGGACCTACAGTTTAACGTGGAATCCGAACCACGGTTGAGGCCTGGCATTCCTCACACTCACAAGATGTCGAAATCTTAAAGACTTTCAACACTTTTTTTTAGGACTGCGTCTTCCGATTCGTTCGGGCTATACCCTTAAGTACTAATCAAGCAAATGAGTTAGGAATCAGAACGGTTATATTTAAAGGACGTGTATCCACATTTGCGTAGAAAACCTTCTTGGAAAACCACCCTCAGTACACCCGACCGAGATTCAAACCTCGAGCTCACTGTCCTCTGCAGTCTAGTCTACTGTGAGAGTAGCACCTTAGACCATGCTGCCACCGAAGCGGGTGCGGACTTTAAATCAATGCTGGTGGTCAAAAGTGGGCTTCCTATAAAAATCAGAATTTATTCTTTTATTTACAGTAAAATCGTGAAAAATATTTTTTAGCGAATTCCAAAACTTCTATGAGCCTTGGATGGTATGATAGCCTTTTTAACTTAAAGTCATCTGTTGACCCGGAAGTATTGTTTTGTTTATGTATGGTATGATAGCCTTTTCAACTAAAGGACATCTATTGACCCGGAAGTATGGTTTTGTTTATGTATGGTATCAGTAACAAAAAAAAGTTTGCTTGGAATATATTTTAGAGTTTAAAAAAAAAGTCTAATGTTTGTTATAAGCATTGTACGTATAATAGAGTATGCAAATATTGTTATGACAGATTGCCCAAGATAGAATCGCCAAGAGAGATATTTTTACAAGGAACAAGAAAGTGGTTTACATTCAGGTTGGAGACGTCTTAGTGAGGCGCGCCCAGATTAACCTTTAAATTATCAGGATATGATGCTCGCCACAAACGTAGGCCGTTTAAAGCCTTTCACCCACGAGATACTTTGTTTAACAACTTTGCTAATTTGTTGAATAGTTGGAAATCTACTTTATAAAGCGAGGGCTACTCAAACCCAAGAATGTATAATTTAGTTAGAGGGTACAAGGGTACAAGGGTATTTAACACCTCCTGTGAACCACCCTTGTGTTCACGTGGCCAATACGTAAGGCTTACAATAAATCCTATTATCAATGATGGGGAAATCAAGGTTCTAATTTAGTCCGTGTTGAGGGTTGTTTTCCACTATTTTTTTAAGTAATCTTTTCACACTAATATGGTGTGTTTGGAAAAAAAAAATAATCCAAGGGTCGGCAACTTTTTTATGGGCTCCTATTGACTTTTACATTTATCAAAGGTCCCGCGATCATCATTATTTTCCCCACTCAACTTTTAATTTTATTTTATTTCTATAGATCCTGTGTTTATGCCTTAAATTCAATATTTCCTCCAATGCTTGTATAGCTGCCTTTATAGAAATAAGTAAAATGTACACTCCATTAACCCTGAGCGGCAGCAGTCTTACCTTGATAGATTACACTATGGCTCTAGATTATGAGCTATACCATTGTGGATTAATGCAAAGTAAGATTGACTTTTCATTATGATTTAGTTTTTTTTACGCGATCGACTTAAAATTGCTGCGAGATCGACCGTTCAATCTCACTCGACCTTTTTCCAACCCTTGCCTTAATTCTTATCCCTTAGATTAAATTAAGCCATTTAAATAACCATTGTGGTGAACTTAATAATACAAATTTCAGGATTCAAGTCCTGAGTTTTATTACAGTCCAATTTTAATAAGAGCTTTCCTTATTTGACAGTTAAAAAAGCTACTAAACCTGCTGTCACGTCAAGTCATGTTAATTACATCTGTCACATTTAATATATATTATAAATATATTACCTACAAAATAACACTAATAATGTGGTAGAATATTATCAATGTTGACGTAATTTATGGCATTAGAAACTCGAGAATTCATTGCCGCACTTAAAAAAATACGCCACCTATCCCTATCTTGATCTAGTTATATCCAGTCCAACTCACCACACCCCGTCCCTATCTTGATCTAGTTATATCCAGTCCAACTCATCACACCCTACCCATAACTTAAGATAGTTCTATCCAGTCCCCCTCATTACACCCTATCTCTATCTTGAGCTAGTTCTATCCAGTCCAACTCATGACACCCTATCCCTATCTTGAGCTAGTTCTATCCAGTCCAACTCATCACACCCTATTCCTATATTGAGCTAGTTCTTTCCAGTCCAACTCACCACACCTTATCCCTATCTTGAGCTAGTTCTATCCAGTCCATTTTATCGCACCCTATCCCTATATTGAGCTAGTTCTTTCCAGTCCAACTCACCACACCTTATACCTATCTTGAGCTAGTTATATCCAGTCCAACTCATCACACCCTATTCCTATATTGAGCTAATTCTATCGAGTTAATTTCTTCGCACCCTATCCCTATATTGAGCCAGTTCTATACAGTCCATTTCATCGCACCCTATCCCTATATTGAGCAAGTTATATCCAGTCCAACTCACCACAACCCGTCCTTATCTTGAGCTAGTTATATCCAGTCCAACTCACCACACCCCGTCCCTATTTTGAGCTAGTTCTATCCAGTCCATTTCATCGCACCCTATCCCTATATTGAGCTAGTTCTTTCTAGTCCAACTCATCACACCCTATCCCTATCTTGAGATAGTTCTATCCAGTCCATTTCATTGCACCCTATTCCTATCTTGAGCTAATTCTATCCAGTCCATTTCATCTCACCCTATCCCTATCTTGAGATAGTTCTATCCAGTCCATTTCATCGCACCCTATCCCTATATTGAGCTAGTTCTTTCCAGTCCAACTCACCACACCTTATCCCTATCTTGAGCTAGTTCTATCCAGTCCATTTTATC
>CABFOV010004712.1:36721-49652 GCA_902141375.1 Timema poppense | reverse complement strand
GCCTCCAGCGTGGTTCGGATCCCATGTCAAACTGTAGGTCCTCCATTTCAACTCACAAACACCCTAAAATTACACATTAGCGTAAGTGCGTATACCCGAACGGTTAGTAAGACGCGGTGATGATGATAATAATAAACATAATAATAATAATCATAGATATTTATACCTCAGTCTACTCTTTAGCAACTTTTTTATTAAATTTATTATTTGATAGTTAGAATATTAATGAATTTCATCAGCAGAATGAGCATAAGTCATGCCTAGAGACACTCCGATGTATGGTAAGTGGTGTTAGGGGTGTGCAATATTCGTTTGGATGGTTTGGGTAGTAAGATGTTGCGCAATAGATATTCCATAGAACAACTACATTCATATAGAATTTAGTGATATTAATATTACCTTAAATACGGAGATAACACATGCCTTTGATAAGAAATCTACGATAGTTGATTAAATAAAAAAAACTTGCTTCTGGTTGGGCTCGAACCTTCTTCCTTTATGTTTTCAATTTTGACCAATATTTCAGCTTTATTTCAAACGTATGTCTCTCATGTGTAAAACATGGTGTCTACAATTTACAAAAAAAGTCCACGGATTTTTTTTATTAAGCCCTAGTGGAATCACATATTTCCGTTGTCGAGCGATAGAGATTTCTCCATCAAGCTCTAGATCGTTACATGCCTCAGCCAACTAGGCCACCGTGGACATGAAATATATGGGGGGAAAATCAAATACTTAAACTGCAACAAAGATATGTATCTTAGCAACACATTTTTAATAATAATACCCAGGATACGAAAATATTAGCAATATACAAATTAGAATATTATTAAGAAATAATTCGGATATTCTAAATCTTTATTTATTTTTAATATTATACTTGCTTAATTTATTGAGTGGCATCTAACTTAGTTATTTCCTTGGTGTCAAAAGATTTATGGAAAACACGACACCTGTGGGCTGTTGGTGGCATCAATTTGATATATACCAAAAATCTCTACTAGAAAGCACCAGTGCTAACACAATATCGAGATCTAGTTGTTAGTTTAGGAACTAATACCTTTTGAACTAGGCTAGATAACGCACACATTCTAGATCTCTCGTCAAGTGAATGTTGGTGCATTAGTTTGAAATGCACCTTCCTCTTCTTGTGTCTTTATACAGTGATGTAAGTACCGAAGTGTCTTCAAAAAGTTAGATAAGCGACAAGAAACCATAAAAGGGTGATTAAAATTGACTTTAAAGGCGATTAAAATTAACTAACAATTACAATAATATCCCAGCAATATTAATCATTTATATTATGTATTTTTCTTTGTCCCATACAAAAAATACCAGTTAAAACCAGAGTTTAACTGAAACTCAAGGAAATCACCAAAATAAATTTTAAAATAATTGTAATTTGAGCTTTTTCTTGAAATGTCATTTCTTCTTTCAACTAATTAATTTTGTTTACTTCTTTTATCATTTTTTTTCTTTCAACTAATTTTAATAGCTTTTGTGAGCACCTTAGGCAAGAGCTAATAACTGTCTTGTAATGGGCACCAGCTCTGGTTAGTTACAATACATTTGCGTTGCATCTTTTGTAGTTAGATAAGCTCTTAATAACTCAATATATGTTATGACATTTGGGCCCGATCTTTTGTGAAGTCTTTACTTGAGGAGGAACTCCTTTCAAAATTTGAATTTCCATGGGAAAGAAATAGGGAGGCTTTCACAACTTTACATAGAGTCTGATATTTTAAGTTTTTGTCTAGATTATACTATGTGAATAAATGGCTCTAGAATTCGTCTACTCCTAAACCTTCTTCAATTTAACTAATTTCATCTTCAATTTTTAAGGTTCCCACTATAAATCAACCTATCTTACGAGACATCAAATTGTTGACGATATTTAAGTTATATATAGTTATATATTCCTGGCACCACAAGCACCTATCCGCTCAAAACCTTCGTTCTGTTAAAAATTAATTAGTGAAAATAAAAATGTTATACATTAATACGGCTTTGGATCATTTCAAAACAAAACTGTGTTGTGAACATTGTTTTGAAACCATTATAAATAATTAATAATATAATTATTTTTTCTAAGCACTGTATCTTAGGAGTCGTCTGAGTTATTTAGTTATGTAATAATTACGTGTATGGGTTAGGGATGGGGAAGATTGAATTTCGACGAAGTGCGCCCAAATTTGCCTGAAGAGAGAGAGAGAGAGTGGAAAACTGTTCAGGAAAAACCACCCTTAGTGCACCCGACTCGGATCAAACTCCGATATCCTCGTTCTTGGCAGTCTAGTCTATTGTCAGAGTAGCACCTTAGACCATGTGGCCACCAAACAATAAGCAGCAATCAGCAATGTTATATCGAGCAAAACCATTAGTAGTCGATACGTTTTTAAGAAAAACCCTCAGTTTCTCATAATTGAGATTAACTTTAAATTATGGTATCAAAACACAACAAACACAAACAATTGGGCTATATCATGCAGATATTAGATTTTATACTTATTTCAATGTTTATAAATAAACTTACTAAGCTATGATCTTCCTTTTTGAAAACACCTTAAAGCTGGTAAGTAAGTAAGGGTTATAAATTTGTTAATAAAATTGGCTAAAAGTGACTAACAAAAAGAAAAGTGACCCACTGGCCTCATTGCTTTTTACAGTCGCGCAAAAAGAAGTTTTTATGTCTACAGCTAAAGTTCTAGATATATTCATGTGTGTTTTTCGTTGTTCCGCGTTTTTCTGCACTCATGCATTATCACTACATCGACACTAATTGGATAGTGATGTATTAAGGTAGTATTTAAAGAAAATGAAGCTTAATTTTCGCGAGGGATGTGGGGAAAGCGGAACGGTTAAGAAAACATCACCTATGCATATCCGGTCAGAATTTTAACCCTGGCCTGTGGCTACCATTAAACCAGACAAGACGAGAATGGCGACTTTTCTCGCAAACACCCTGGGGTGGATGACTGATGGGGTAGCCAATATAGCCTCAAGGTTGGCGCGTTTTACATTTTCAAGTGTAGGCCTACAGTTATCAGCCGCCAACATTTTCCTTTTGAGTAATTTTTTTACCTTTGTTATTCATTGGCTTGTTTTAATCATTAAGTTAAATTATACATAATTCAAGAGGGAGGTGATCTCCCTCCCCATATTAAAAATAATCAATAATATTAAAACCAATACGTCATAAAGTTGTAAAGAATGACTGTCTAACACCTCCCTCGCCCTATTTCATACATTGCCTAGCCAATAGCTTCGTCAACTTGGCTATAATGTGCAGAAAATCAAATGGCTTAAGGGATTGCATAACATGCCAATCAACTGTGTGATATAGTCATTTAGAAGTCGTAAATTTACACCAACGCTACTGTACGTGGATAATTTTTTTATTAAACAGTAATGAAGATAGATTGTTAATAGAACTTCCTAATAATGAACGTTGTTGAAATACTAAACGATATTTGGATATAAACTGCATTTAAAAGGATATTCTGACCATTTTAGAATGGTTTCACAGATGAGAATTGTGTATAAATATTCATTCTGTCTTAATAGGGACAAACTGTAGCTTTGTCCTCCCACGTAACCGTGTAAAATTTTGAATGATCATTCAAATACGAATGCACTGCACACATTTCTAGCATATCGTAAGTCTTTTTATTTCACTTTTACTCCCATACCTCGCGCAAGCCGGGAGCTGATTTGGACCTACTATGATGCATGATCTTAAATCTAAAACTCTCCAGTAGTAGTTAGATTACAATTTTTATTATGATAACCAATTGTTTGTATTAAAATGAATATTTTGTATATTAATACCTATTAAAGCATTTAGGCCCATGTATACATTTCTTTTATTGTGACGGTGACCTTTGTTTTATGTTGTTTTTATTAAAATTAAAATTATTTGATGGATTATTTAAGGGTAATTTACTGATAACAACTGATTTTTGAAAATACAAAATCTTTCTATAGTAGCCTAAACGATTTTTTCAAAATATATATCTGATAAGTGTTTTTTATTACAAAAGAAAATTATATTTGTTTTTTGGAGAAAAATTTGATCCAGAGATAGTTTATTAAAGACTTATTTTTTGAAGATTCAAAATTTTCAGAAATAGCTTTAACTTTTTAGTTTAAAATGTATATAGTTCACACTTTAACCAACACAGTATACCTATTTTTAGGAGAAACCTGCATTTTAGGGTAGTTTATAGATTTAATATGGAAATTAATGAATAATTAAAATAAAAATTTATTATGGTTCGGAAAGGCTCTACGAATGGATTTCTTGAGAGTGTATTACATGATATATAAAATTATATATTTGTGTCTTTGTAAAAATTATATATTTGATAGTAGTTTACTGATATCACAATTTTGAAGATATTATATTTGTACGTTCTCATTTATATAACGTAAGGGTTGTAATCGTAAAAATGTTATACTTCTAGGTTATAATGAAAAATTGTCATAAAAAATTACACTTTTGAAGGATAATTTACTTAAATGGATTTCACGCATGAATGGTTTCGAAAATAAAAAATGTTTCCAAAACAACATTAAAGGTTTAGTTTAAAATGGATATTTGGAGAGTGTTTTACTTGACGAATAACAAACTAGTTTTAGAAAATTTGAAATTTTCAGAAACAGGGTCTGACTTTTTTTTTTATTAAAAATGAGTGTTTGGGGAATGCTTTACGTTATACATAAGAATTAATGTTGGGTGTTTTTTTACAAAATTCATTTGAGGCTAGTTTGCTGATGACTCATTCTTGAAAATTTAAAAAACAAACTGTAATAGACTATATGAGAAAGTATACACAATTTAGTCGTAATATTCATTTTTAAATAGGTGTTTGAAGGGTGTTACAACTAACTTTCAGTTAGTTTTTACAGAGGAAAAGTGCAATGGTAATCTACTAATTAATTATTTTTGATAATTTAGTTCCAAACAAAAACAGACTAAATAAGAAATGTTTCCGATTGTGTTGTACCTTGTACACCTCCACACTTACAAAGGAGTTTCAGAAATCTAAATATCTCATTTTTACTTTAAGCGCACTCAAACAACTTTAATTTATTCTGAAACTCACCTTGGTGGTCGCATGGTCTAACGCGCTACTCTCGTGTTAGACTATACTCCCAAGGACGGGTTGATTGAGGTTATATCCTCGTTGGGTACACTGAGGGTGGATTTCCTAAGTGATTTTCCACCCTCCCTCAATGCAAATGCAGGTGCACTAACTCTAAATTAAACCTTTCTCGTCCCTAACACATTAGTGTAGTTAGTAAATAGAAGTACAGCCTGAATGGGTAGTAGGACGTGGTGATAAAAAAAACAAAGGTAGGCCTACCCCTCAAACTCACCCCACCTTACACACACACATTTGGACAATGCCCGTAATCAAATAACTCATATTAATTAATTCATGAGGGGAATTAGTAATTGTTCGTACCATACGAGGACAAAAAGTTTAGTTATCAATAAAATTATGCTCAGTTTTTTGTGTGGCTCTCGTAAGTAAATAAAAGTTGAACTATTACCTATTCCTTACTAAATGTCAGCAACTGGTCATTTTCAATCGACCGGTAAATCTCTCGGAAATTTTTAGTCGATCGTATAAGAAAACTGTGTTGTTCATTAACAGTAGCGTACCCACAGGTGCAGGGGGGCTTTAGGAGGCTCAAGCCCCTCCCTACCGTAGTTTGGGGATGTCCCGAGATCTATGTAGATCAGAAAATAAAATAAAATAGGGGGTAAGGGTCATGACCAGTTAAACACTGTGAACAAAGAAAATATCAGGTGAAATAGTCTCTCTATCAATCACCAAATGTATTTATTTTATAGGAGTGGACTATCTTTCATGGAATGGAAGGAGGATATCTTGACGCTTCACGGAAATATTATTTTTTGGTCAGTAGGTTTAACCCCTTAACTCTCTTTCAGTGCCAGCGCTTCTTCGTTACAACACTCAACAGTTTTTCTCTTGCCCCTGCACATTTACCTATTATAAATAATCGGTGATTTTTGTGACGGTCAAGCCAACTTTAATTTAGATTATCACGTTCATAACAGCAAAGATATAAAAGATTAAGTTAACAAATACCAATTAAAAAACCTTCCAAAAAAGCTTCTGAATGTATAGTTATAATGGTAAGAATGAAATTTTTCACGGGGCGTTTGAGGAACCCCCCCTTGAGAGACCCCCTACTTCGCAATCCTAAGTATGCTACTGGTCATCAACAGTGAATATCTAATACTTTTAAACTCACAAATATGTCAAGTGTACTTTCAAATAATTATTACTTTATTTATTTCATTTTAATTTATTTTACTTTATCTAATTTGAGTGTGACAAAAATTACCTTGATCGGTCATAATCGGTAAAATTGTAAGAAATTTAAATAGGTAAATATGAAAATAAACATTTTATAAGTTATATTTTTATTTATTTTAAGGTGGGAATATAATTATTTGAGGAAAAATATAATTCAAGGAATAAACATAAGTTGTTTATACAAGTGTCAAAGTAGAGGAAAGAAACAATGGGTGTTCCCGGTACCTCTGGGTAAGTTTATTTAACTCGATCCGGGCCCAAAAAAGTTGTAAGCCCCTGCTCTATTACATATAAAGCACATAGTGAAACAAATATTGGTCTTCAAACCCTTGGCGATATCCAATATCGGTCACCTAGCCTCTCTAGAGACAATGCACATCATAGAAGAATAACTAAAATCTGCAACGGAAGATGGATTGTATCACTGAAATGCAGCCAAGAGCCTCTTGAGTCACTCGCCTGACAAGGGAAACTATTTAGTATTTTTAATAACATAAAGGTTTTGTTTATTTATCTTTAAAAGTAATAATAATAATAACTATGGGTTTTATATTCTTTTTACCAACTGCGGGGTTATTCTGACCGCTCGGAAACATTTGTCTGCTCGAGTGTCGTCAACTACGCTTCGCGACGTGTTGTCGTGAAGCATAGTTGACGACACTCGAGCTGACAAATGTTTCAGAGCGGTCAGAACAACTCTGCAGGGTTCGATTCACGTGTTGTCTTAATGGAATAAGAATATTATTTTCATATTATTTTCAATGAAATAATCACTAGTTAGTTGTAGGGCATGTAAGAGCTGGGACTGATGAAAATAATGATGCAAAGACTGACCGTGTGCGGTAAATACTGATACATACTGTCAGATTGACATCCGTAAACTACCCTTATATTAGTTTATTTTACTAAATGCTTCCCCATATACCAATTTTAAATTAAATTATAATTATTTTAAAAAATCACTCATTTGTAAAGTACCCTTTTATTTTTATTTTCCGAACGGGTAGTAAGACGCGGTGCTAAAATAATATTTTTATTTTAAAAGAAAAACTTATAAGTAAGTTTATTATTATTATTATTATAGTGATGGTGCTACTCTCTAGTAAACATATAGTTGGTCAAGTAGTCTCTCTGTTGCTGCCATCTACCATCCATATGGCACCGCAATTAAATGAATACAATTCAGGATTTTGTGGATATAATGCAAATAATTTTATTAGTTACAAATTATGATTTTTATTAATGTCGTTTATTTGAAAACTGTCTGAATGGAAACCATTCAGAATGGATACAGCTCACTATTTTGTGAATATTATGAGAGTGGATACAAATCAGACTTTTTATTTGTGGAGCATGTTTAAGAAATGTCTGAATGGAGACCATTCAGAACGGATACAATTCAGTTGTCTCGGTTAAACTAATATACTTATTGCAAATGCTTGATTTTGTTTTACAAGCTAACACTATCAATTCGAATAAACGAACAAAACAATCTTGTATTTTATTTTAGTAGAAAGAGCATTTTAGAAAATACATTTTTCGTCTCTCCCCAAAAAAATATAACATTTTAACATTTGACAAGTGCTCGTCTTTAGGTATTAATAATATCTATCAAATGTGACCTCTGCAAATCACATGAATTGAAGTATGTAAATATGAAAATTTGTTTAAAGTAACTTTAGTAACCGTCAAAAAATGTAATCCTACTCTAATCTTATTATATAAAGGCTCGTAGGAAACACGGATGGACTACCTCAGGACACAAACAGTCTCACCTCTTCCCCAGGCCATAGGTCACCCTTTTCAATACCTCTGCGTTAAATGTACGTGTATGTTACGTGAAATGTGCGAAATCTGGATGATGTCGAGACTAACCGGGAGATGTCGAAATTATCCTAGTGCAGTGGATAGTCAGAAATAGAAAGTAATTTATCTCATTGTAAGTGACTGTCCAACTGCGCCATCTATCTAGACAAAATGATACACGGACCGGGCATTTCTGGAGGCTGCGATCTGTTGGAAGAAGAGGGAAATTCTTGGTGGAAGGAGATTTCATTCAATCTTTCGCCAAAGACTTATGTCACCAACCCCAGCCAGAAACTACCTTTTGACTAGTGGTTTTATTTAGAGGAATGTGCATATTCGGTAAAATAATATACTTTAATTAGTATTTTAGTTTATACTAAGACCTAAGGGGAAAATTTCGAATTGATATGGAATATTACTTTGCTTTCGTTGGGTTTGTGTGAATTTTGTTTTCTAACGTATTTCGCGCTTTTCATACCACCGTAGGGTACTTTTGAGGCAGAAAACTGTCTAGGCCAAGGCTTCTGGTGTATATTTAATAAAATAGCCTTCCTAGTTTATAATTAACTAAGTGTATGTTCCATGTGATAAAATGTAATTAAGGTTAAGGCATAAGAATGACATTTTGTGTTTTGAGGGTTGGGACACATGGAGGTCAAATCGGAAGTGAGAGTTTTTTGTGTGGTTTTATTTTTTATTTTTTTTAGAAAAGGGAGAGACGGTAACCGGGGTGGGGGGTTGAGAAAACAAACGTGGAAACCACGCGGTAAAACCCAAGTTTGGATTCGGCAAACGCTCAGTTATTAAGTGATATTATTGTCGCATTGGGTGCTTAAAGAAGGAGGGGGCGTGTCCCGAGATCGTCTGACCAACTGCTTCCTGGCCCATTTAAAGGAATGCATGGAAATTTCTGCCACGTGGTAACTGGTGGATGTCGTCTCAGGTTGGGTACAACCTGCCAGGTACGAGTAGCACAGGACTATATTATTACCTCCCACGGTAGTACCGGCTAGTAGCCAATCATCAAGGACTTTAATACACGGGGATAATTCGGCTGGATCTGTTCCCGGACTAAAGTAGTTGGCGTTACCGACGCGGGTCTGAGTGCATTTGTCCAGCATTAAGAGCATTGATAGTCCATCAGGGACTAAGCCTTCTTAGTTATCACACTGGACTATGTAAATAATTATTTTGGCGGACAATATCCCACAGTGATATCCAGCAAATGGAACTCGGTTACATTGTATACTAGACACAGTGCCAACTTTTCGCGCGTACAGACGAAGAAGACCCAGGAAATAATCAATACTAAACTAGGTTAAGAGAGTTGGACAATGTTAATTGATTTTGAAATTATAAAGTTTTATCTGTTACGAGTAGTCAACGGTAGTGTGCACGACCGCTCAGAACAATTTGAAAATACTTGATTCCTAGTTTGATAATATTTTATTATGTTTTTTTTTTTGTTGCTTGTAATTTACCATATGTTAATGTTGTGTCGTTATGTATGTGTCAACACCATGATCCTCATCATACTCATCTTTGTTGGAAATGTCTAGAATACTAGGTTGTAGGTTAAAATTTATGTTAATTTTCCCTTTGGTGAATTTAGGAACTAGCTTTATGTGGTTAATGTATTGATACGTCAATGTAAGATAGTCGTTCCTCCCCTTTTAAGTGTTTAGCCACTCGAACCTAACCCAGAGGTCCTGTAGAAAAAGATAATCTGTGTTTCCGATCGACTAAGAGAGCTAACAGTCGAGGTGCTTCCATGACCACCGCTTCAGGAGGTTGGAATGTTTATTGAAAATAATAGTGCATAAGTAAAATAGGTATCTTACATCATTTACAACCTTATCCGGATGATATCGACACTAGCCAGCAAAACTTGGATAATGTTGGATATTATTTATAAAACTAAACACGTGTGAGTACGAATTCAATTTTGGAACGTCATTTTGATTTCTGAAATTGAATCTTAGCAAGGCACTAACATTCGAAATGCCTCACTTTGATTATTTCTTTTCCACTTACCCAAACTTAACAAACAATTATTCAAGTGCGGGTGGATAGTGTCAATATTAACAGGAACCTCGAAAAATATTATTCAATTACCTCTCATTTAACATTATCCACATATTTTGGATAATTTTAACTGTATCAGAGTTCAAACTTAACCTGTAGCGCATATATATATATATATATAGCATTTAGTGACCTTAGTGTCTCATAGATATAAGAATCATTTGGAACAGTGGTGCCGGAACTTCATTTGTCTAGGGTACAGCGGCAACTAACCAAAAAGCGGGCTTTGGGGGATTTTACACCCCTTCTCCCACTATCCTAAAGAGTTCCGGAGACCTTCTCCCAGACATATTTAACAATTGTATGCCTTCAAGCTATTGGAGTGGTCCTCACCTGGAACTTATTTTAAAACTATTTTTTTCTATAATATATTAGAAGTGATTACGTCAGA
Source organism: Timema poppense (assembly GCA_902141375.1). NCBI lineage: Eukaryota > Metazoa > Arthropoda > Insecta > Phasmatodea > Timematidae > Timema > Timema poppense. The sequence continues at coordinate 39,020 of CABFOV010004712.1, read as the reverse complement.
AAATCTTTTAAAAATGATTGTACTCGTAGAATCTTTCTATAATGGTCCTGGCTTTATTTTGTAAATTTTAATTTGATGCATTCAGAATTTATTTGGAGTTTGTTTTTAATCGTATCATATTAGAGGAAAAAGAAAGGGGGAATGAAATAATCTAAGAAAAGACAAACTTATTACAGGGGAGAGATGACCCCCAAATTGTTTTCATAATATTTTAAACTGTCCGACACAAAGAAAAAGTTGGCATGTATAATTAGGTATTATGTCCCCTATGTTGTGTTTTTAATTGGATCGAATAGCCTGTTAGAATTATACATTAGAAATGTTACTGTCAATCAGTTAATATTTGTTCAAACATTTGATGTGGCTTAACAACTTTAAGCCCGAAGAACCAATTACAAAATATAGCTTTGTTCAGCTAGATGTTTCAACGACACGTTCTAAATTACCGTTTTTTTATAAATCAAAACTAATTTTATAATAATATTATGAGAATTTGGCAAACCAGATTAGAAATTCGTGACACTGACAAAATTTTAATATGCTTTTATATAGTAATAATAATTTACCTATTTTAGTAATATTCAAATATGTATTAGACTTAATTTTACAAGTATGTTTACATGCTATATAGGATTACTAGTAGATTCGAACAAGAGGTAGCTAAATTGTTTTTATCTTTAAATACATCCCAGAAAGCTCAATACTTAAGAATACGCAGTTCTTCCTATCAAATTTAATAAAAACTTTTTTGATTTCAAAACAAAATATTACAGTTGTATATTCCTAAAATATCTGGGCATGCCTTAGTGTTCTTATATGTAAAATTGTTGGATAAGTTACTATGAATAACAGAACATATCATTTAATATTATCAATACTTTTTTAAGTATTTATATATCCTTTAAAACATTATTTTATGTTATTTAAACATAAAAATATATTAAGGTTTGCGTCATTTTGTGATGCGCCTTAAAGTAGGCATAAATGCAAAATTATTTGTAGACCTACATGTGTATGTGTACATACTTAAACTAACAACATGTATGACGCAGTAGTTTATGGTTTCTTAAGTTAATAAAAGTTTGTTACTGAACATGTTCTCGACAATGTCTAGTACTTATTCAATCTAAGATATAAATGTGAATGTTCGCAATCAACGCACTATTCCCCATTTTGTCACCAGTGGCCCTTAAAGCAGATTATCCAGCTCTGGAAGCTTCTCTTCCACAATCTTCTCAAGATCCAACGAGTCTAGGACCTCTTGAACTCTGTTCTTGATTGGACCTTCCACCGCGCTCATGATCTGGAACCTCAACAGATTGGGAAGAACGTTCACCAGAAGCTCCACCACGTAATCCAAGCTACCAGAACCGACCATCCTCACTTGAATATTACCAAGCTTCAGGTCCAACTCTTCAAGCTGCGGCTTCTTCCTGATGTCCAGAGGTTGACTGACGAGGGCCTTCACCTGGAGGTATTCCACCGAGAATGAGGTCGACCCCGCCCGGGATGCAAACCCACCCATCGCGACCTCCCAGATGCATTTCCCTTCTAGTTTCTGCGTCCCCACGTGGAACTGTACTCTCCCCACGTTTTTGGTCATGTTGATGCTCATATTACCGACCCTGTAGAAGGAAGACAAACCCGTTATCCAGACGTGATTCAGATCGACCGTTAGGAACGCAGCGGTGTGATGGTAGTCAGGCAAGAGATAAGGGTCATATCCCATTTTCCTGACCTTCCATCGCGCCTCGGCGATAGCCATATCAAAAGGGGAAATGGAGTCTGGGAACTGCTGGGGGAGTTTGGCCAACTCCTTGTTGACATCACCGCGGATATCGGTGTTGACCTGTTTTAGGATGAAAGGTTTTATGCTGTCGAACAGGAAGGTCCCCACAGAGTTCAGGATCCCTTGGAAGAGAGTGCCCGTGAAACCAAGGTTCTCGAACTTCATGGAGATGTCCTTGAACACGATGTCCAAGTTGATGTTCTCTGCCTGCAGCTGACCGCTGCGTTGTACCTCCAGGTTACCCACCCCGTCTATTTGTACTTGGGTCAGGTTCACTGTGAACGGTCCCTGAGAGCTTCCTGAGAACCACGAAGTGAGTTTATACTGCCCTTTGATCTCAAGCAGTGCCACCTGGATACCGACCTTTACCTGGAACAAACATGTGAACCAGTATCACACACAGCTGTCTTAACTAACACAGATCTCCAGCGGTGCCACATGGATACCGACCTTTACTTGGAACAAACATGTGAACCAGTATCACACACAGCTGTCTTAACTAACACAGAT
>CABFOV010004712.1:12181-33299 GCA_902141375.1 Timema poppense | reverse complement strand
ACATTATAGGAGTAACAATATACAAATGTAACGGTCCTGCCAACAATATATAAACAGGATGACCCCGTGAACATTATAGGAGTAACAATATACAAATGTAATGGTCCTGCCAACAAGATATAAACAAGATGAGCCCATGAACATTATAGGAATAACAATACAAAACTGTAATGGTCCTGCCAATAATATATAAACAGGATGCCCCCGTGGACATTATAGGAGTAACAATATACAAATGTAACGGTCCTGCCAACAATATATAAACAGGATGCCCCCGTGGACATTATAGGAGTAACAATATAAAAATGTAACGGTCCTGCCAACAATATATAAACAGGATGCCCCCGTGGACATTATAGGAGTAACAATATACAAATGTAACGGTCCTGCCAACAATATATAAACCGGATGCCCCCGTGGACATTATAGGAGTAACAATATAAAAATGTAACGGTCCTGCCAACAATATATAAACAGGATGACCCCGTTAACATTATAGGCGTAACAATATACAAATGTAACGGTCCTGCCAACAATATATAAACAGGATGACCCCGTGGACATTATAGGAGTAACAATATAAAAATGTAACGGTCCTGCCAACAATATATAAACAGGATGACATCCTAACCTTCATAGCTGTGAGGTCAGCGTGCACGTACTGCACCCTAAACTTGGAGAGCCCTAGCATGTTGACGCTCTTGAAGTTCATAGTGGCCAGTGAGAAGGACTGTTTCATGTCCGGTATGGGCATGGGGTCTGAGACAGGAGCCCCTGGTAGGCCCACGGGATCCTCATGGCGGTAGTGGGCCAGCACGGCCCTCACCTGGTCACTTATTCTCTTCTCAGCCTCGGAGACCTGCTCCGGATCAGGAGGATTGTCATCTACAAGCATCAGGAGAATAAGTACACGTTATTATCACGGGGGTTATTAATGTGAACTTTCTAAACACAATGTAATATATATATGTGCGTGTGTGTTTTCAACACGTCTTACAACCCGTTTGGGTTATAGGCCCGAACACATGTTTTCACATTACGCTAGTGTGTAATGGGTAAGGAATGTTGAATGTAGAGGTAGTATATCCGCATTTGCATGAAGTGAGAGTGGGAATCGATTTAGTAAAAACCACTCTCAGATCACTTGACTGGGCTTTGAGCCCCAATCTCCCCGTCATCGAGAGCCTAGTATATTGCGAGGGACGCCTTAGAACAAAGATTACCAATCAGGGTTCCTCAGAACATTGAGGTTCTGCGAGCCCGTGGTCGGGGATCTGAGAGAATTTACAAAAGCTGCTTTTGGTTGGTCTGTCCATAATTTTTTTGGACAATGCGTAAACAAGTTCAGAAAACTCTTGTACCCAAAAATAAGAAGAGAATAAAAACCGTAGTGATTTTAAAAGTGAAATTAGGTGGATTTGGTACAGCCATCTTGCAGTACAATTTACCTCCCAAGGAGTATTGAGGACTCTTACCTTACACCATTATTTCCCTCCCAAAGTGTATTGGGCACTGCTACCTTGCACCATTATTTTCCTCCCAAAGTGTATTGGGCACTGCTACCTTGCACCATTATTTCCATTCCCAAGGTCGATTGGGCACTGCTACCTTACGCCATTATTTTCCTCCCAAAGTGTATTGGGCACTGCTACCTTGCACCATTATTTCCCTCCCCAAGGTGGATTGGGCACTGCTACCTTACGCCATTATTTCCCTCCCAAAGTGTATTGGGCACTGCTACCTTACGCCATTATTTCCCTCCCAAGGTGGATTGGGCACTGCTACCTTGCACCATTATTTCCTTTCCCAAGGTGGATTGGGCACTGCTACCTTACGCCGTTATTTTCCCCCCAAGGTGGATTGGGCACTGCTACCTTGCACCATTATTTCCCTCCCCAAGGTGGATTGGGCACTGCTACCTAACACCATTATTTCCCTCCCAAAGTGGATTGGGCACTGCTACTTTACACCATTATTTCCTTTCCAAGGTGAGTTGGGCACTGCTACCCTGCTCGATCCACCAGTTTACAATTCCTTCTAGTTTAATAGACGTAGCTCAGTACACCAATCTCTCACATTACACATAAAACGTGCACAATCCATCACCGCCAGCTGAGATTCTAACGTTAGCCAGCCCATCCTCGCCAATCCAGTCTACTGCTAGCCTGTTGTCTTGGACAACGTAACTACTATTATGGTTGCACAAAATAAATCAGGTAGAGGAGTAAAAAGTGCGATTACTGATACATTTCTGTGTTTAGATATAGTCAGAATAAGTGTTTTAATTTTTGAACTTTACGTCAGTGATGCAAAATATGTTAATCCCGTTTGGTAAAACATAACATTGAAACGTGACTATAGCACATCAAAAGTGTAGAAAGGTGAGAGGGTTTAGGTAATCCATAGAATTTGATAGGGAGTAGGGGACTTCTTTATAGTCCCCCGTGTAAAAACTTGTATTGGTTAGAGCAGTGATTCTCAAAGTGGGGTCCGCGGACACCCAGGGGTCTTCGAGGCTGGTACAAGAGGTCCGCAATATCGTACAAGGAATTAGTGATATAATTATATATATTTTTTAGATATTATAACATGTTATATAAAAGGGTAAATTGATGCTATCTACCAAACACAATGGAGATGGCTTCCCATATTAAATTCCAGTGAAAAAGTTTGTTTGAAAAGTGTGCGTGTGGAGGGGGGGGGGTAACCACTCCCCTTGTGCTCAAATCTTTGAAAGGATAATTTGGAAATTCACTTTTGTATTAGTTTTATCGTCAACCAGCATAAAGAACTTGCAGAAAAAGCACTGGAACATTGATGCCTTTTCCAACAACTTATTTGTGTGAGCAAACCTTTTTTGCTGTTGGTGGTTTGGAAAAATGTTAAACGAAATCGTCTTAGTGAGTTGTAGCATGTCAATCAGATAGATTGGACAGCTACAATTAAAAAATCAATATTTTTAATAGTTTACGAAAGAAAGAAACAATATTAACATATTTAAAAAATAATCTACCTCAAAGTTTATTTTCTCTGACTAGTTGAAGTCAAATTAAATTACGTGTTTCCCTAAACTGAAACACGTGGTTGTTAAAAATATTGTCTTTCAATAAATACTGTAGCAGTTATCAAAGAAGAGGATTAGTATTATCATATTTATGAATAAAATATGTTAACGCAGACCCTTTGCCATTGGATGATGTCGGATAAATTTACTTACGCTAGCCATGCTGTCTACAAGAAAATATAGTATAAGTATATCTATATCACAAATTCTCATAAAAATAATAACGGATCCTAAATAATATAATCATACCAGAGATATTTAAATAGAAGATGCTTTCATATCCACTCACCCGTTCAAGATGTTCTTCGATTGATTTGCCACCTATTTGGAACACAAAATTATTCAATTATGGCTGCCACACGTGCTATCATAACTACATTTGATGAAGGAAAGAGATGTATTCTGGCATCGACGCAAAGACCTACTGCACATCAAGAGACTCTAACGGTGAGCCAAGGAAACTTGTTTCCCCCTCTCTCCGCATGTAGTTTTCTCTTGTTTAATTTCTCTTTCTGCCCGCCTTCGTCCGTATTTCTCCTTTCTATGTTCCTGTGTTTATCACCTTCTCTGCTTTGTTCCGTGCGTATCAGATTGGGTACTTTATAAGGGGCCACGTCCAGGTTCCCATTAGAGTCAATTTACTGCAACCCAGCGTTGAAGGAAGAACTCCTGCATCGTCACGAATCAAAGAACACGTCGATCATGAAGTTTGAGGCGTCGGATACACCGCCACCCTGGACAGGATGACGCACTTCGATGACAACTATGAAGTTTGGGCCGTTGGATCCACCGCAGCCATGGATAGGACCACGGAATTCAATTAATTAAGTATTTCAAAGTAATCAATGAGTCCTTATGACTCAGAATCTAATTTTTATTGTAAAAGATAGGCAATGTCTGTTTGCGCCTTTTTAGTTTTCTGTATATTGTCGGAGACGATTTTCATTTGTATTGATAGTATGTCGAGTTGACAGTTAACTAACTTCAAGTCTTGGTGACTTGCAAATTTAAAGGTTTATTTTATTGATTAAATATTGTGTCCTTCAGAATGCGGGACAAGTCTCATTGTTACTAGTTTCAAATATTGTACTCCAGTCCTATAGACTATGTTGCGCTGTATATTTACCATACAGTCTTTGCGTTACGTACCTTTGGCTTGGAATATAGTAATGTCTTAGTTAGAGACTTGCTACACTTCCACAAGTTTCATTAGTCTATATTTACCAAATGTTTCTCATGACGCCGTGAACGTCATGTACACCGATGTAATTGTTGGAAGGCTACAACCAGGTTGTCTGTATTGTATTCCATATCTCAGTCGAGTTGATGGAAAACTTTATTTTGTGTGGGTTAAGCAGTCACGCTTCTCGTGCGTTTTAGCTTCGGTGAGCAAACCAGGGAACTGCTATAGATTCATGATGGGGTCCGAGCTAATAATACCCTTTTGTCGTTGCCTGTTTTTTTGGGATCCTATTGGTTCAGTGTAACTCTTAGTGTAATTGCAATTAGATGTGTTTGTACTATTGAATGCTTTGGCAGTACCGTAAGGGAAAGAGACCAGCCATGGTACTATTTTGTTGACACCTGTTTGCTAGCCATCGACCACTGTAGTCAAGGAACCTTTCTATTGTTAATCATTTTACAAAATGTTTCAAAGAGATTATCTTACAACCCAGTCTAGCATAACTGATTAAGAGTTATATATGTATATTTATCTTGTTCGATATTTTGTTATTAACTACTTGATTATTTTCTTCTTCAGAACAATTCATTCAGTAGCCCGGCTCCTACGCAACCCTAGTAGCTACAGCAGAATATTCAAATCCACAAAGTCTAATTATCTGCATCAAACTTCAAAGTTTAACCTGTAATATCATCGTAAACCTCTATTTTGTTATTTCTGTTTAAGTGTAATAAATCTATATGTTGTTTAAACTAAATCTTTTATATTTAACTTTCACAATGTTTATTATGACACCATATTAGTCCAGTAAGGATAGTCTTAAATGGTTCAGTGCAATGATATTTGAGGAGATGGTAACAAAAAAAATTGATACAGATTTAAATGATATTTTAAAGTCACACAAGCAGTTCTGTTCTCCACATAAATTATCAGTAATTATAAGTATTATATTATTTCTAAAGAGGTACAAATATAATAACTACATTTATTTTATTATCAATTTTATTGTAATTATATTTACATTAAAAATGTATTATGGCTAATTTATCGCTATAACATACTATAAATATGTTGTTTTTTTTAAAATCATTTATCCCAGACCAAGGGGTCCGAAAATCAGTTGTTCCCTGGTTAGAGGGTCCGCGTGATTATGAAGTTTGAGAACCACGGGGTTAGAGGAATAATACAATTGCCAGCGGTCCCCTCCCCCCACTCCCCAGAGAAACTATCTTTCTACGCAGTTGTCCAACACAACAATTTGGAATGAGTGTCAGAAATCCAAACCGGAACTTTTCTGGTGGGCATTCCCCAAGTTTGGTCGAAAACCATCCTTTCTTTTCCTTGAAAATGATAATAAAAGCCACGTCTATACACCCCGTAAGCTCTGTTTCTTTATTGTCCGTATGAAGCCTTGTTTACATAATCCGTAAGCTCCGTATCTTTATTTTATATATTTATTTAGCACCGCGTCTTACTACCCGTTCAATTTATACGCTCGTATCCTTATTGTCCTTAATTTCATATGAAGCCTTGTCTACATAATCCGTAAGCTTCATATTCTTGTAGTCCGTATGAATCCCCGTATATATGCTCCATAAGCTCCGTACTCTAGTTTTTAACTCCGTATGATTTTTAATTTGATGCACAAACTCTGTGTCCTTATTCACTCGATATCGTGTCCACCAAAGAAATGTTATGTACTACGGAATCACGGATACGGCGAGTAAAGACGCAGCCGTATAGGAATAAAGGTGACTGGGAGGTCATGGTTCGAATCTTGTCCGAATGAACTGAGGCTAGTTTCCCACATTTTATCTATCAGTGTGGTTTTTACTAACCTTCTCCGCGCTAACACGAATACATTTCCCCTCAGTTACCCTCTCAATCTTAATCCATAGAGTAGGTCGTTAAGGGGGGGACGCGAGGAAAGACCGGTGTTTTTTGAAGTTTTTATGGCAAAACATTTTGTTGGTCAAAATACGTCAAATATTGCTTCATTACAAACATAGAGTTTAATTTTCTTCGAGTGGTGATATCAATATTTGTTGAATATTGGTCACAAACGGAGCGGAATTATAAAACCAACTTTTTAAATGAAGAGAAAAAGTTGTCATTAAATTATAGGACATCCTTGACAGGTATTCAAGAACTGTTGAGGTTACCATGTGAAGAAAATTAAATTATATGCTTATACTGAAGCAATATTTGATTTCTCCGGACCAACAAATTTATTGCTATAAAAATAACCAAAACACCTACCTTTTCTCGCGTCACCTGTGTCTCTATTTTAATAGCCTTGATATTTTACATAATGCCCCCTTCTTAATTTTACAACATGCGGTGGCCGCTCGGTCGGTATAGCTCGCTAGCGTGCTGACGCCCTGGAGTTTTTTTTTATATAAGGTCTGGAAGAAAATATAGTATCCCCAGTTAAGGATGTGGTATCGAAAGAAAAGTATCGATACTGTAATCATTAAAAGTATCGGAAGAAAAATATCGATACTATGCCATTATCGAACGAAACGTATCGATAACAGTAAGTATCGGTATCAAAATTTTAATCTGAAAAAATGTGCTTTCTTAATCTGTTAATAATTTTTTACGCGGTTCAGTGGCCACATGGTCTACGCGCTAATCTTTGTTGGACTGGACTGCCGAAGACGGGGATCTCGGGGTTCGATCCCGACCGGATGCACCGAGAGTGCGTTTCCCTAAATTTATTTTCAATCGCCTTCCACGCAAATGCGGGTGCACTTTCCCTAAATTAATCCTTCCTAATTCCAAACATATTAGTGTAATTAGTACATAGGCGTATAACCTGAACAAGTAGTAACTAGTAAGACGCGGGGATTTAAAAAAATCAACTTATGCATCAAAATTGTAATTACATTTTTATTAAACACTGAAAACTATAATGGTTTTTAATACTCTAATAAACAAATTTTATAAGATGATTTTTCGCTATCCAATTTCTCAACAAAAGAAACTCCCATAATTTACTTCCGGGGGTTGCCATTTTTTTTAACTACATTCGTCCTTTATATACTCTATCAATATAGATTATTAACTATTGACAAACAATATAAGAATGGACGCTATGCCCTGCTTCATCTGCACATAAACTTTTCTGCTTTGTCTGCTTGGAGCACCTTGTGAGTTCATTGAGTTACACAAAAGATGATCTTGTTTAGTTTGTGATGACCGCGCTCATTGGAAAGGGTAGGGAACTGGTCTCCACTGGTCCCGTTAACCGGTCAGGCGAATGTATTAATAAACATAGATGAAAGAACGGCTATAAATTATGATGAGCTAAAAGAGATTGAATGCTAGAGTTGCTTCTTCTTGCTTGTCATGCATAAAAATTAATGAGAAATGAGAAATCGTGTCATTTGTTGTTCCTCCACAGTCCACCCTATATAGTAAACTATTAATCCCAGAGTGAAGATAACAAAATAGTCTTTTCTTTCGATACCAGAGTGTCAGTACTAATATCAGTAAAAGTATTGGAAAAAAGTGTCGAGTAAAATAATACTAGTATCGAAAGAAAAATTCTTTGCTCCACCACGCTGGGTTTTTTTTCCCCGATTGCTTGTCGAGAAGTGTTTCCATCTTCCATCCTGAGCCATCTTATGTTGCGCATGCGCATAACGCAGCTTGGGCTACGTGTTGAACAAAATCAGTTCAGGATTGTTGAAAATAACCAAATAAATGTTGAAGTTTTGTTCTCGGTTTGTTTCATTTGTATTTAAGTAATATTCTATTTTGGTTTTACATTAAAATGTAACCGTTAATTGAACAAGTCAAACCTCCACCTCCGACATTTTTTCTTCTTACAAAATAGCTGCAAACAGCCACGGCTTCTTTTCCTCGGTACTTTAAGATGAACTGAAGATATTTTGGAGAATGCCATAACTTAATTTCCGTGGAGCAGACTAGAAAGAAACCACAGTGAATTCAGGAAGGAAAAGAAAAACCATAGCTTAGCTTAGCAGCGAGTGTGAACCGGACTTGACTAATTCCGTAGTTCCTAACACTCCGTAAAGGTCAGTAACCATATTACAGATAGGTAAATGAAAATTAACATCGATGTATGAATCGAAATGTAAGCATCAATAAAAGTAAATGAAACCGTGTGTTGTTTTCTAAACGTGTCATATTTATAAAATTTCCTTTCATTGTTTTCTTCCGATGTATTTGATTGGATAAAGTATTATACTTTTGAATAAGTTGACACGATATCGCGTGATTAAGGACATGGAAAGAGTGCACAAAATAAAACTTAAAAACTAATAAGTCTACGGAGCTTATGGCATATGCAGACAAGGTTTAACTTGTAAACAAATATCTAGTGAGTGTATGAACCGAACGGGTAGTAGGACACGGTGCTTAAAAAAAATCCCCTAGTAAAAATTTAAAGCATAAACTAATCAACTTTAAAGACTAAACAAGAGACTAACCAACGTAGTTTAGCGAAAATATATTAATAAAAGATGTGAAGCAATTTATTTAAGACAATAGTATGTTCAAAAATATTCTTACTTTTTTTTATCAACGGTGTGATTGATGTGATTAAATAGGGGTGACAAAAAACACATCAAAACTTAACATAGATCGTATTGAGTAAAAAAAAACACAATAATCTTAATAACCATTTATTATTTTAAGCTAAAGAGACCTTAGTGAAGTGGTAGAAAATTACGGAAAAACTGTTTTTATTCCCCAGTGGTTACAACATGGTGTCTACTCAACTTGACCAATGAAATTCCCGACTTTTTCCCTGTATTCCCCTGATCATTTCATAAAATTCGTGACTCAAAAAGTATATCACTCTCTTCTTCTTATGAATAATGATAATAATAATAATTTTTAAAATACAAATATTAAAGATGTTATTTATTTATATTAACATAGTCTACTAGGAATTAGAAACTTAGAAAACATATTACGCAGCTAGAAACCGAAAAAACAAACCGTTTGAATCACATTGTAATTTACTGATTTAATGAGTATATTTCATATTTTTAGTAAAATAACATTTTTCCGTTTTTATTTTGTTTTTGTAACTAACCAAATTCCCGGTTAGTTCCAGTTTTCCTGGATGGTAGACACCCTGATCTAAAATCACATGTAACACAGCCTTAATTTATGTTTTTTTTTAAAAAGGACGGCACTCTTAATATACTTTGATATTTTTTTTAAATACTTAAACTCACCTGCAACCGACGCAGACACGAAATAAATACAACACAGAATATAAAAACTCTTCATTTTAAAATAACGTTTAACACACTGGTACACAAAAGTAGATTCAAAGTCTCTCACTTTTAATGGACACAATTACGGGGAGATCTTTGTGCGTAATCTACATCTATTCATCGTGGGTCTATGAGGAAATATAATTTCTGTGAATACGCGAATTACGTAAAACAATTCCGCAGTCGGGCTATTTTTTTCCCCCCCTCCCGCTTTAAAAAGCCCTTGGAATGATGGTCATCGCAAACAGTTTTAATCCTGCCATCGCTGTTACACTGAGATGTTGGATTGAAGAACGAATCTCATAGTTCAATAGGTCGTTGTAGAGAGAGGTTATCGTTTGTGTGACGACATGTAGGCCTCCCTCCCCCTCTCTCGCCCCCTTTAACCACTGCTATTAATACATAGTTGGAAGAGGGGACCGAATTTAAAGTCTGTGACAATAATTATCCCATTAGTGAGTCAGCTTGCGTTAGCCGGGAATGTTGAAGCCCTTTGGGCTATATACCAAGGGGGAGTGATTTGGGTGTAGAAACACCCCCTCCCCCCCACCCGATAATGCAGATATGTTTACCTCTTCAATAGCTAGGATGGTAATTTTGGTTTACATCCTCAATGAATAGGCTAGTAGTAGACATACATAGGCATCCAAACTGGGGAGAGGAGGGGGGGGAGGTTGTGAGCATGAGTACATTGCCCCCTTCCCCCCCATTTTCTTCCAGAAGGCAAGGGTCTTTGAAAATTTAACGATTTACTTATGATTCTCGACCAGTAACATTGAACAAAAATGATTTGACACATCCTTTACTCAAATATCGCAACTTCTGAATGTTTATGGAACATACCACAATATAAAAATATATAGTCTTGTTGAGGTTAAATAAAAGTTAAAGAAATAAATAAAAAAATCTTGGTCTTAGCCTTAGGTTTAGTGGACTATTTAGTGAGTAATTTACACTAATAAGTTTATATCAATTATATTGCTCTCCCACCTATAGTTCATGCACTGCAGTTAGAACACAAAAAATATCAAGATATGACCCAGATTCATACAAATAAGGGCTTTTTTTTTCATTTACTTCCAGTGAAGTTCAAGGAGGCTATTGGAGAGCTCAAAAGCATTGTTTAATAATCTGTTCATAATAAGAGAATTATATTCGATTCCAAAATGGGGGTAAAAGGTATAAAGTATGTTCCATAAGTTTAAATCTTTACATTTTAAACTTCGCACATAAAGAAAATGTATGGAAAGGTAAGATTAGCCAGCTTTCTGTAATATTTTAAGTAAAATGAGTCCTGGAATCAAAGTAAATAGTGAGAATCACAAATCTGCCTTCCTCAAACAAATAAAATCAATCATTAATAGGTCCAGAACAGAAAATTCTACAATAATTGATTATTGTTTTGGTTTTTAAACTTCAAAACTGACATTCTCATAAGGCTGTGGTGACAGTGGAAGCATATTCGTGCGATTGCTACAAGTTAACAAGATTTTTTTTTTCACGCTAACAATATTTATTTCAAAGATTTGGGATTAGTGAGTGTATGATGTTCGATACCTCATCTCACCTTAGCTCAGTCAGCAGCATCTCTGTCTACTAAGTCAAGGATCCCAGGTTCGATTCCTGGCATGGCCAAAAAATTTATTATCAGTGAAACGTGGGTTTCCCCTTTCACAGTGATGAATTAACTGTCAGAGGCTGGATGTTGTGTCTGTTATATATAGAGGTTAATTTATAAGTTGTGTGTATACAATAAGACAGGTTATAAAGTGCACTCACGTTAAATACCCCAAATAAAAGAAAAAATTAGAATGAGTGTGTGAGTTAAGAAGTTGCACTATAGGCATGAATCCATAACACACTTTTTAAACCATACTTTACCAAAAATAAAGAATTACCCCAAATAATTTTCATGTGAATGCGCTTCCACTGTAACCACAACTTAAGGGATACGGTAGTGCGAGAATATTTTTCTTCAATTAAGCTAGTACCAAATAAAAGGTAAATAATTGTAATAAAACAGTTCTTTTTAAGTCCGAATTGCATCCACATGAAATAATGTCTGAACAAGGAAACATAACCTCGTGTGCGCATCTGATATTAGAGGTCACCGTGTATGGTTTCAAATAAGTAACCATTAGTATTACCTGTCCTGAACTTGAGAATGGTCAGAGCGGGGATTATTTTTTCTGTTTTGGTCCACCTATGTAATCTGCAAAGGGTGTTGAATGAGATGACTACCGAGTCTGTAAGATAAGTTTGAAGGTTTGTAGAAAATTAACACCCTTTCAGATTTATGGAGAGCTTATTAAATTCCCTTTTGAATACACTTTGATCAAAGAAGGGATATAATAGTATGAATACACAAATTAGCTATTGACCACACCTGTTCATACTCATGGGTGCCTGAACATTTTTTTTTTACCAGGATGGAGGTGGGGAAGCAAAATAATATCATGGTCAGGTTGTCAGGTTGAGGAAAAAATATACATAAGCTGTTTACAATTTTACCCCACCCTATGCAACATTAGAGGGAGCAGTGCACCCATTCCGTGTAGTTCCGGTGTTTATGGTCACACTAACAATGAATCACTCAACCAGGATGAAACAACTTGTGAATGTGTGGAATGCCAGGCCTCCACTGTGGTTTGGATCCCACATTAAACTGTAGGTCCTCCATTTATTTTAGAAGCTTTTGTAACTGTCAAAAATGTTCCTTCCTATCAGAATTAGTCTGTATATAGTAGTGTTTGTTTTCTAGATTGTGACTCAACATAACATTCTTAACTTTTGTATTTGGTCTTAGTATGACCTCTGTAATTAATATTATATTAATAAGAACGATTATTAAAATATAGCTCACAAAGGAAAAAAAGCATCAAACGGCTGTATTAAAAAACAATGAAGAGGATAGAATAGCAAGGCCTACAAGCATACCAGAAAGTTTAGGCCTCAAAGTTCACAACAATTAAAAACACAACAAAACACATAATTAGACATATTCAGGATACGTCAGTCCCCTTCATAAGCAAAAGAGAGTAAGAAGGGACTGTCGTACCCCAAAAATATATAATCATGTGTTTTATTGTGTTTTTAATTGTGAACTTTGAGGTCTACAATTTTCTGGTGGGCTGGTGTTTGCTTTGCCTTCTATCCTCTTTTCAATGAATAGTAAAATATAGCTCAAAAATTGAGATTCATGATTTGATAAACTAAATAAATAGGCATGTGCAATTACTACCAAATTTGAGTCCAAGTAGAAATTTAGTAGTTGCTCAACCTTGACAATTTTTACAGAATTCAAAAAGTTTGAGTAAGCTTACCTTTGGAAATTTATGATATTTTTCTTGAAAATTAGGAGTTTTAAAAACAAAAGAGCATGTATGACTTGGTATATATATGTTGTTGAAGCGAAGGGAGTATGAAAGGATAGGGAAATGTAAAAAAAGTTAGTGAGAATAATCATATACACAGTTTATTGCCTATCCCATAAGGGAACAGCGTGATAAGGTTTGTTTGTATATAAATATTAGGTACTCAATACTTATTAGTTGCAATTGAAAACAACTTGACATTTTAATCCATAATCAAATCAATTTAGTGAGAATTGTTTGAATATTAAATAGGGGAAGACAAGAAATCTAAAAAAGCCTTTTACTTAGCCTTCAGCCACATTTAAACTTATAACCTAAGCCTAACTTGTGAATTAAAGCCTTTTTCAAATTATTAGTTCAATTTTTGTGATTTATCCCAACAAAATAGAAAATACAGCAACCAAAACCTAAACAATTAACCACTAAATGCAAACAAAATCAGAATTGAAGAAATAAATTCATAGCATTGTGCCTATTATGTTTTCTAAGATTCGTAGGAAAAAATCAAGATTTTGATTCAAGAAAAACACAACTCAAACCATCTCTAATTTTAATTAGCCTAGTCTAATAATGTTAAATTGGTTTCTAAAAAGGAACCTTGTTTTAGGTACAAACATACAAATATAACATAGGTCTACAATGCTAAGGTTTGTATTAATAAAATGTGTAATAAATAATTAAATAAAAAGTCACACTAAAAAGAATAGTACATAAGTACACGGCTTTGCACATAGGGCCATGGCAACTATATTCCATTCACCGTAGGAATTGACTTCTGAAAGGCCTTTTTCCCTATCCATAAATCTACTATATAGTAGGATATTGGTAGGAAAAAAGACCTTTCAGAGAGTAACTCCTACCGTGAATGGAATATAAGTGGCTCTAGGTACAAGTGTGGGCCATTTTTTGTTAGATTGATAGGGTAACCTTGAATATTAAAGAAAATTAAATTTTTACTTTTGTATTCTATATCAGAGACTTTAGTGATTATAATAATTAGTATAAAAATAGTTAATTCTGCATATTTTTCTGGCTAAAAATATTGAAGTTGGAGAGTAAAAATTTACTTTTGAAGGCCGAATTCTGTAAAAGACATAAAACAAAAAGGCTCAGATTTCCACCAAAACTGAATGTTAAACTGCAAACAGTTTAACCAACAAAAATATGGCAGAGAAATAAGATTTATCTTTCATTTATCAGTGGCCCTAGGTACAAGGGTCTCTCCTACTTGTTTGTGGTCTAGATCTAGTTATTTGTATATAGGTTGTGATTGACAGTTTCTTTTAAGAGAAAATCCATATTTCAAATTTCTGTGACTCTCCAATTTTATTTGTCTGTGAACAACTATTTGTTATTTCTCTTAGCCAGTAAATGTTGAGGTTCAGGGGTTGTATCTGAATAGCCTACTTATGCAGCGCCGCGTTGGCTTGTGGTGTTGATAGCTGCATTGACAATCATGTGATCAAGTGTAGATCTGTCCGAATAGTTGCATACTAGACCGATGCAGTCTTCTCGCGGTCTTGGTTACCATGGTTATGGAAAGCTACAAGCCATGCGGTTTTCTTGGGGTGTTTGACTGACAATTGTTTGAGTATTATCGTTTTGTCTGCTAGAGCACTGACTTACACAAATATTTCGTTTTCATTAGAGCTAATAGTTGGCTTTTACATAGTTTCTAAGTTATTCAGTAGGAAGCAGCACTGTGGACCCAAGTGTGTTGCTGTTCGAATAGTTTGATGCAGTCTTTGCTATGAAAACCGCGAGAAGTGTAAAATTATCAAGACTGCATCAAGTCAAGTGTACTTGACTATTGGGATACAGCCAGGGTCTAGTAGACTATTTCCAAATGTCTAACTCGTTTTTTTCTTGATCACCATAACAGTAGCATAAAATGTAGGTACTGTACTTGACATATTAATATAAGGCCTTAAGTGAATGGTTTAGACAATAAATAATATACTTAACTTGAGAGCCAAATTCCATAATTAATTCTCATTTAAGCAAGTTGCTATTACTTCTTCCCAAAGATTATTAATCTGTGACAGCGTTGAAGAAAAACAACTATAACTTAATGTATTTCACCCATACCAACTTCATCAAATGTTGAATTGTTTTAAACATGAAAGATTAGGATTTGTTAGGTTAGTTTATAATTCATAGCATACAAACTATTATCTTGAAAAAGTTTTAGCTAGAAAATTAAATGTGTTTTTGTATATTGTTTTTTAAAGTTATTCCTATATTAGCCTAACTACAGTAGCCCCATGGCTTCTTTGGTGCTGACTTCTGACAGTCAACATTCAGGTATATACCTAAATTTTGACTGTCAGAAGTGACAGTTGCTAAACACATGTTTTTGCAGATCATATGGTTCGGCGTAGGGATACGTAATTTGGTCTGGTAACTTTTCAAAGCCGTTGGTCATCACCAAAGAAGCCATGGGGCTACTTTAAGTTACTGTAAGTTGTAATTTTATTGTCCAACACCTTAGCTCAGTCGATATTGTGTTTGCCTACTGAGTTAAGAGTCCCCGGGTTCGATTCTCGGCATGGCAAAAAATTTATCATTGATGAAAATATGGGTTTACCCTTTCACATTGATAAATTAACAGCCAGGGACTGGATGTTGTGCCTATTCTAGTCTTAAGATTATAAGGCATACGACGCGACAACAGGCTTAGCCAGATAGTAGTGGAAAAATATATAGCTTGAATAAAAAACTGACTCGAGCCATAGGCTGGAAACAGTAATGGAGGTAAAAAGTGTAATATTGTGTGAAATTTTATCTTTCCACTCACAATCACATGCAATAGTCTAATTAATGTGGAAAGTTATTACGTAAAAATAAAAGATTTTGTAATAAAACAGTTGATGTACAAGTAAAATAGGGGGTCTTGGAATAAATATTAATATGAACATATTAATAGGTTAGATTTAATGAATATTAATATGGATTTAGATGGAGTGACTTCTATGCAAGGGCCTATATCAAAAGTCTTACCACAGAGTTCTAATATGAAATTATCTAAGTTTTCCTGGTTTTAAAGAAGTAATTCCCATATTTTCAGACAGTTTCATAGTTTGTATAAAGGAATTAAATTTAATTTTTCATAAAGTTGACTATTGTGAAGTAATGACATGGTGTTTAAAATCGAATGATTGATTCAACCTTGATGGTGAAATGTATGCAGTCATTACAAAACCCATGTTCCAAGAATATGCTTACTTATTAAGTTTGCTTTTTCTTTTATGCAAAGGCCTCGTATTTAAACTTCCAGTTCAATGTCCCAAATTAACAAATATTGTAGAAGTTTCTTGGTTGTAGTTGGGTTTTTATCTTCAAAATTCCCTGTATTTAGTCAGCTCTTCTTTTTTTTTCCAGGTATGTGGTACTGGTAACCCTGTCCACGCAATGATGCATAGTAAAGCAAAACTAATTAATTTGAAAAGTTACATTAATTCAGGGACAGCATGTTATATCTGTTCAATCTCAGCCATTTATTTCTTAAAATAGATATATTGATCTCTTTTATATTTGTACAAATATAAAAACATGTAGTAATCAATCTGAGCCAAAAAAAACTTTAAAAGTAAGCCTGTATAAGAAAAGGTTCCACACATTTTCAAACAATTACTCTGCAGGATATAGATGATCACAAGTAGCCTATCCATAACCATTAATTTTAGAAGTGTAAAACTTCTTAAACATAATATTGATGGTGTAATGGAAATAATATGACAACTAGTTTATATATTAATTATTAAGACACTTTCCAACCTTGCTTAACCTTTAATTAGGATGACACTACCTCAACCCAGCTTAATCTAACCAGGGCATGTGTTAATAAATTAAATTAAATTAAATTAAATAATCAATGTATTGATTCAATAGTGGTAGTACACATCATATGATGTCATATAAATTTTGGTGTAAAGAATCATGGGAAATTTACATTTCATTATAAATATTTACATTTTGAAAGAGATTTGGGTGATATGTTGTCAAGTTTTGTTTAAATGTCATGTTTATTAAAAGTGTGAGAAATGTATAAATCTTAGTGTCATTCTACTCTACATACTCATGTGTGATAAAATTTAATAAAATACCTAAGCCTTGTACCTAACAATGAAAAAGATCCCTAAAATAGAACAAATAAAGAATATTATCACTTTTTCAATAATAATTAGGGCCTGCTATATATTAATGTACCAAGTGTTTTATATTGATTAATAAAGCTCTTTATAAAAAAAAATCCTAAAATAGATGCGAGTACAAAATATATGCGTCTAAGTATAAGTCATAAGACATGTCACTGACATTCACACAGAGCATATAAAGAAAGCTATTCCCACAAAATGCAAATTTGGATAATGATTACTGGTATATGAAACATTCTTAGGCCGGTATTACACTATCACATTTTTCTTTGATCAAAGAAATATATTACATATATTTCTTTGATCAAATATATGATAAAAGATTTAACGCCGTCTTTGATCAAAGATGTGTTATTACACTACATCACATTTCTTTCACAGTCGCTACAATATATGTTATTAAAATAATTGACTCCAATGGTTTAATTCCAAGTGCAGCGACTGTGAGTGTTATTGTGATAATCTCATTGCTGCTTGGAACTAAAATAAAACCTGTTAAATGATTGTGGATTCTACCTTGGGTTGGGAGACGAAATTCAAGAGGGATTAACAGTTGCCTGCTAAAGGAACTTCAAACTGAAGATCCGGAATCTTATCAAAAATATTTACGCATGAACTGTGAAACTTTTAAATATTTGGTAGCAAAAGTCACTCCATTAATTAAAAGAAAAAATAAACACCTAAGAAATCCTATGACTGATTCGCACATGCAGGATAATCTTTCAGGCGCCATTTTCTTTGATCAAACCTTAGAGCATGTTCTATAACGAAAATATGTGATCAAAGATCTGTAAAATATTTCTGTGATCAAAGATCTTTGAGGAGTCGTCAAAGTTACATCACATTTTCTTTGATCACAGATCTTTGATCAAAGAAATTTGACAGAAATGTGATAGTGTAATACCAGGCTAAGGCCGGTATTACACTATCACATTTTTCTTTGATCAAAGAAATATATTACATATATTTCTTTGATCAAATATATGATAAAAGATTTAACGCCGTCTTTGATCAAAGATGTGTTATTACACTACATCACATTTCTTTTACAATCGCTACAATATATGTTATTAAAATAATTGACTCCAATGGTTTAATTCCAAGTGCAGCGACTGTGAGTGTTATTGTGATAATCTCATTGCTGCTTGGAACTAAAAGAAAACCTGTTAAATGATTGTGGATTCTACTTTGGGTTGGGAGACGAAATTCAAGAGGGATTAACAGTTGCCTGCTAAAGGAACTTCAAACTGAAGATCCGGAATCTTATCAAAAATATTTACGCATGAACTGTGAAACTTTTAAATATTTGGTAGCAAAAGTCACTCCATTAATTAGAAGAAAAAATACACACCTAAGAAATCCTATGACTGATTCACACATGCAGGATAATCTTTCAGGTGCCATTTTCTTTGATCAATGTTCTATAACGAAAATATGTGATCAAAGATCTGTAAAATATTTCTGTGATCAAAGATCTTTGAGGAGTCGTCAAAGTTACATCACATTTTTTTGATCACAGATCTTTTATCAAAGAAATTTGACAGAAATGTGATAGTGTAATACCAGCCTAGGTCTACATATTGCATTCAATTACCAAATTAGAAGATCTAATAATTTGGATTTTACTCACAAGTTCTATTGAAAAGGCTTTACACTATCTATAATAATTTATTTAACAAGACAGAAATGAAGAATTCCATTCACAATACATTATTATTTTGAAGTATCTCATTTCTTCTTTTTGGTCTTGGAAGGTTGTTCTGATCCCTCTGTCTCTGGACGAGGTTTTTGCCACTGTAACGCTTTCTTCCTGTACATTGGCCATGGTGGAACAGTCACTAACGCTGCGAGAACAAATCCTGCTCCCAGAATATAAACAGTTTGGGAGAACTGTTGAATAATGTAGCCCCAAACTAAGCCAACAACACCAAATAATGTAATAATGATGCGATATAATTTTTCTGCTTTCCGCTGGCCATCATAATCCATATGAGTCGGAATAGTGTTGAAAAACTGCATTTTATTATATTCAGCAAACACTATTTACAGTTTCCTGGATCTGTTAAAAAGTGTGTGAGAAAAAAAAACTTGTAGAACGATTTAATAAATTAAATATGCAATCAAAGTATCTCTGAAGTGTAATAATATTTTTCATAAAAAGCATACGTCGACAGATGTAGGCAATGTTGCCAACTGCGAAACTAATATTAAATTAGAATCAATTATAACGTTCAACAAAAATAAAGTTTAAAAATAAATGTATTCAGAAAAATACCATTGCTATAGTCTTTAATCTATTCTATAACCTAAGTTTTAAACGTTAATGTATGGGAATATGGGTACAATTTTTAAAGATTTTATAATAAGTATTTATAATTGTTTAGATAATAATTATATTTAATTGGAAACTACTTTTTATGTCCTATGATCTTAATATAATTAATAATTAGTGCAAAATGTAATAATATATTTTTTTAATATTGTAATGGGTACTTTTCTTTTAGTTTATCTTTGCTGGAAATCCATTAATACCATTGGACGGAAAATTGTTCCTATCGTCATTCAACTGTTACAATTCAAACACGTTATTTCAACGATTTTATCATTTTTACTATTCACATGGTTAGCTTTTACTAGTTTGTTTCGCTTCTAACTGCTGTAAACCATGTCGCTTAGACTGAGGAATATTAATGTAAGTACCTAAAATTAAGATTTAGGACATAGATTTACCTCATTTTACAAACTTTTACTTGACTACACGCACACCATTTTTTTTTATACATAAAGTAGCCTACAAAAGTTAAATCAAAAATTATTTTTTTAAAAATCTAGTAAAGTGGTATGTAAATAAGATTTAGGACTGTAGCTTATTGTTTGCAATAAATGCTATTTTTGCCAATTCAATTTAAAGGATTATATCTATAAATACTTACAAGGACCATTTCTTTATTTTAGAGCAGTGCCTTTTAAATTTATTTATTAATTTGCTGAAACCCTTGTTTGGACTTTACCAACAACTAGACTTTTGATTATATTTAACTGGTACGTCATCTTTATAGTAATAAATCTAATAATTATAACAGTAGGCCTCTATTTTCTTAGCTTAGTTAAATAATGACTATTTTATATATAATAGTGAAACATATTTTACCATAAATTTTTTCTTATTGCTTTTAAGCTAACTTATGTAAAGAGTTAAAATATTACCAAACAAGGAAGAGTGGGAAAAGTAGGCATATCATTAAATGTTCTGAAATGACATTAAGAAACACAAAATTGAGATGCTTATATGTGCATTCATTCTTTTTCTAAGCATTCACTCACTTTAATGTCGGCTGCTATTTGCTCCTCTGGAGTTTATAATCAGAGTATATCATGTAAACAAGCATGAAAGAGGTTTATTCCAGAAGGATTCCTTTTCCTCTAAGAGTCCTTTGATTATAGTCTCGAACTCTAATACTGCAGTCTTCCACTATAGCAACCACAAGATAATTTTAAAAAAAATCATGAACAACACTTTCAACATAATAAACTGCAAAAAAAGAATATTCTATTGGAGGAGAGAGACCACATGACTCACTAAACAGCTGTTTATTGGTAGGAAGGACATATTATTCTTTGCTTAAACCTGAGTTTTGTACATGTTACTATTCGCACTGAATCTTTGTATTGAATAGGCAAATAAAATGGGAATTGTTGCTTTTTGATAACATCTAGGCCTACTAAATAATAATGTGAAAGCCACTGTCTTTGTGATAATAGATCAGCTCTCATCTCAATTTCTTTCAACAAATTGATAATTTCCTTTTGCACAGGACCTCCTTACCCTTCAAGATGTTCAGTTGATTCCTTCAGTATAGAAGTTTGTTGGCATTGATTAGTGTTTTTATTTTGAGAGCTCAAATTTGAGTTCTTTATTGCTTAGTTATAGGTCTTGGTGATCTGTTTAAATATTATAACACATTTTATTTGACTAAATATTAAACCTGACTGAAATTATTATATAGATTTAATAATTTATTCGCTAGTGTGACTTGCTAAGGGTAAATTCCCACAAGCTCTAGCTCAATTTTTTTTTTTTTTAC
>CABFOV010004712.1:0-11898 GCA_902141375.1 Timema poppense | reverse complement strand
GGGGGGGGAATTCTTAAAAAGTTTTTGGAACTGGTTAACCTTTCGTTAAAGGAAAATACCATTCTCTTATTAAACTCATTCTTGGAAGAAAATTGGCGATTTTAAATAATGTCCCTACACCTACGCCTACAAATGGAAATGTACCATAGTTCATCAAAAAGTAATTATCATCCTGAGCGTCCATCATTTTATCTAAAAAAAAAACTTTATGCTCTAATAGGAAGTTCCCCTGTTAAAAATAACACAAAGATGTCTCACCTAAAGATATACACATGTGCAAAATAAATCTTATAGATTAGACTGCCGATGACGGGGAGATTGAGGTTCTAATCTCGGTTGGGTGTGCAGGTTTTTTCCCCCCGTGTGGTTTTTCACTTTCCATCCACGCAAATACAGATACATTTCCTATAAATATAACCTTCCTAATCCCTAACACTTTTAGCGTGACTAGTACATAAGCCTATAACCCCAAAGGATAGGCCTAATAAAACACGTGTCTTACTACCCAGTTGGTTTATATGCCTAAAATTTATACCTTATTATAAAATTATTAATATCCCTTTTTTATTGATTTTTTTCCCCTTCGAAATGTAATGTGTTACAGCATATTTATCTTTGTAATATTTAAAATCAAATAATTGGGAGTGGCTTGAGTGGGCATTTATGACCTGAAAAAGCATTAAAAAAATATTAAAGTTCTAAATTTTAGGTCAATATATTTGTACATAAGAAGAGAAATAAAGGAAATTTTAGATGTAAGGGCACACAGATATTGTATTTCTCTAATTTTAGGCGATTTCACGTTGAATAAGCCTCTAATGATTAAAAACAAACTTTTATATTTGTCAAACACTACTTTGTGTATGCCTATTTAAAAATTTGTTAACTTGTATGCTTCAAAAGTCAATTTATTAATAATTGTGTAAATTAAATTGACAAAGTAACTCATTAGGTAGAAATTTATTACTGCCACTGGAAACTTGTAACCGTATTTTTGGAGGCGTTAAAATGAAATAACCAAGCTTACTGTGTCTGATGGTAATATAATACTCATATAATATACTAATATAATAATCATATAGTTAGATACCACCTTATTCTGCATCTATGTCACTGAAAAGTTTGAATCACTATTTAGTGAGACCTTTAAACAATTTAATCTTCTGTTTTTTAGTCCTTAGACCTGAAACAAGAAAACGAAATCATGGCCAAAGCTGGAGCAGGTGCTAAGAACATCAATATTGGCAAGCCTACTATTACAGTCAAGAATATAACGTTTGAGAGGAAAGCTACAGTGACTGCTGGTAAAAGTCTAAAAGAAAATGTGGTTCAAAGGACAGCACTCGGAGAGTTGAGTAACAAAATCCTCTCAAGAGACGAAGATTCCACCTCAACCACCAACATAGTCAAGAAAGAAGTGGTTAAGACACGGTTTCTTACTGTTGCCGCAATACACAAGTAATTGATCTCTACTTTTTAACACAGTCTAATGTATTAGTGAGAAAAAGTAATGAGTAGACTATATTAGGTGTGTGGTTAGTATATGCCCATCTTTGGCCATTCCCTTCACTTTTCCAAAACTTGGCTTTTCTTTCCTCTCCAAAACTTCTGATGTTGGTCTACACTTCAAGTTACTTATAAAATCTTAAATTTGATCAGCAGGCCTATTTTCTTGTCCAGGGTGTCCAGTGACCTGGAAAAATGGAATTGTCAGGGAATTAGCTTGGTCAAGGAAAAGTCAGGGAATTTTATTAAATTTCTGGAAATTTTACATTTTGTCCATATAAAGCCTCATATTTTGATTCACAATAGTCAAAATAACACTTCTAGTTAATACCTAGTTGTAATCACTTTCACACCATTGTCCATGTTGAGCAGACTTATCACTTCTCAAGGTCAACAAGTGAGCTTTGTGTCTTTCCACCCTTCTGCTACATGTCTATAGCCAAAGTTGATTCCTGATTATTCACATGCGCAAAATTTGACTAGGTCTACATTTTAATTAGAAGGAACTAAGAATGACTCTGTTCCACAACTATTTTAAATTTTTCTTGCTTGAGGCAATCTTTTAATGGTTCAATACAATTTTACTGAAATTTATTTTTAACTTAAGATAGTCCATTTCCTCGGAGGCAGAAATTATTTAATCCCTTTATTGAGTGATACAACTTCAGAATGTGTATGTATCTAGAGAAAAAAACATACGTGATCTTAAAAAATTATTTTCGTAATATACATAATATCGATAAATAGTGGTCTGGGAAAAAGTAAATTGGATCTGGAAAACCTGGAAAAGTCAGGGAATTTCAAAATATAGTTTGGCTGGACACCCTGTTGTCGTCACTACCTGCTTGTTGCCCTCCACTCCAAGTTAATCCTATACTCTTTTGCAAAAATCTGACCATGGATAGGGATTTAGGCAAGGGGCTGCCCTACACCCTACCTAAAAAACATAAATGCATGTTTTAAGTTTTTACCAGTGTGAGGACAGGTTGATTACTTACATAGCCTACAACATTTACTAGCCAATTCATTTTTGTAATTAGAATATCTTGCTCCTGGAACCACGAAGAGGCTTATTTTGCAGAAGATATATATTAGGATAAATAAAATGTACTAATTCCTGAATATCTTTGAGCACAACACATATCTGGGAGTTATTCAAGGACACCTTGCCATCGTGTTATGGAAGACTCCATTGTTGAGTTTCAATAATATATAATTGTAAAAGTCTAGTTATAGTCTTTGCCCATTTTGGTTGACAGGGAAAGTTTCAAAACTTCTGAGCATATGGAGGATCTTTTCAGGCAGGTGTTGGCCTTGTCATCGTTAAATTGACTCAGAATAACCGGTAGAATTTGACGGAAGTCTCTTAGAGTACATTATGGTGACACCATCTATGAGCATATTGTTTATTCTTAGATCTCTTCAGATTTTTGTCTAGATCTTCAATAAGAGACTTTAAGTGGCATATTATTCTCATTCCATAATATAAGATAATATTTCCAGTAATTTTAGTGTGGAACTTTGCTTTGATATTTTGCACAAAATAAGTATTTTCTTTACATCCGGGCACTTCTTAAAAGAATGATTTTTCTTCTGGATCTCGAACACACTATATAATTAATACATTTATGTATATGGTAAGTTCTTTTGTGTTCAATAGAGGTTTGTTAATATTTAAAGTTTGTGTTCTAATTGGCTGGTTGGTTGATGTCTCTCTCAAATAGTATATATAGAATATAAATTTGTATAGATGGTCGGGTAGAAGAAGATCAAGTTCTTCACAGTCTTAGCCGGGAGATACCTCACAATTGGTTTGAGTTCACTCTAACCTGCATCTAAGTATTTTTACTGAAGTTCAAATTGTCTACCATTTGATATATTCTGATTAAATGCTCATTATCTTCCAACATGCTTTCCCTCTGGGTGAGCCAGAGTGCGAGCGGATCTGTCACATGAAAACTATTAATATGATGAAGAGAATATCTGAATGATGAAGGATAGCTACACAAAGCAGCTTTTGCTAAAGTACTGCTCCAGTATGATTCATTATCCTCTTAACAGTCTCAGCGCTTTACAAACTAATGAGTAGGATGCATGCGTCAATTCATTCATGGTATGTAAGTTTTCAAATGAAGTTGTACCTTTGATGACATGAAGCTCCATTCTCCAATAATAACACATTGTATTATTTAGATTTATGGCGTATACCCAACTGAAGGATATTTGGGTTTAGGGTTGATACCTGAGAGGGGTTGGGGGGGGCTTAATCAGCAGAAACATCTTGCTTTCGGCGTTGGAATAGCTTACTTTTCCAAGCATTATGTGAAGCAACCTCATTGTAAGTTGGCGTATTCATAAAGGGATTCTCAGCACATAATTTGAAGAAGGTTGTTAATGGTATTACTTGGGTATTAGTGATATAATTGACATTACTTGTTATAAAATATGTACATTGTCCAGTTTTGAGATGAAAAGCTAAATACAGCACCCTGAATAATCCCATCTTAAATTGTGTCGCCTTTTTGATCTAGTTAATACTAAACATCACGTTATCAATACCCTTATTGATTTATGTAATTTACATACATACTTTATGAAGTCATAACTGTAGATGCACGTGTGGTAGTCCTTGATGTTAACACTTCATAATACCAAAAAAAAAATGTCAGTGTTTATCAAGCTTTGAATAATTTTCAAATTAAATACTTGATTTATTAGGTGTTGTTTGGACGCAGATATCAGTAAGTAAACGCACGCTAACGTTTTGATAAATATGAAGTTGTTTCTACAACATAAAGAGCTATCTTTGCAATATATCCTATAGTATCTCCTTACATTTTAACTAGATATTTTTCCTTGATGACCTTCAGATATACAGAATATACACAAGTTTTTTAATACTCAAATTAATTTGTAAAGAGTAATAAACGATAAAATTAAATCTTCTTTGGTTTTCTTTTATTCCCTTCTCCTTATTTGAGCTTATTCTTCTATGATGACATGTTATATCTTACACCATCTTAAAATCTTGTAATGTAATGTGTATTAAAATAAATTGTCATAAATAAGACCTGAAAATGGTGTAACATATAACACCAAAACATGTCTTCATAGAAGAATAAAGCTCAAATACACAGTAGGGAATAAAAGAATAACAAAATTTATTTAATTTTATCATTCACCAATCAGATTGCTAGATTATTCACCAGTTTTTAAATTTTTGGGGGTCTCTTTTAACTACTTTGAAATATATTATATGTGCTAAAACCTGAATAGATAAATGTCCTACAAAATAAAATAAAAACTCCATCACAATCATTTGAGCGATTTCAGAGATCTTAGGCGACATACATACAGACCGACGCTTTGTTTTGTAATCAGTAAGTTACTTATTTTCCTAAAATAAGTAATAATTTAGTGTTTAGTCAGTCTTATTATAGTACCTTGTTATTGAACCTTTCAATTATATTTTTATATAATAAATTGTTTCAGTACACGAAGAAAATGTGATGTTTCATCACACAAAAATAGTATGTGTACCAATGCATTGTGTCAGTATGGTCCGTACACCACAGGTTTTCATTCAAAGTTGCAAAACAAGCCAAAATGCAATAAGCGCAAGCTGTCATCAAGACGGTATGTTGCTTTCCTTTTCCCTCCTGTCCTATGCTTTTTTCTTTCTTTGTAATGCCTCTGATTGTTGACGTTGTAAAGCCTATAGCATTCGGTTTTAGAAGCGTTTAATTCATCATCTTTTATGCTTATCTCAAGCTAAATTCACAAGAGAACAGTTAAGGATGGTCTAAAAATTTATAAATTTGATTTATCTTTTGCAGGGTGTTCAACGAACTGGAAAACAGGGAATTTGTTTGGTCTGGTAATTTTCACATATATACTAAAATACACAAATTTTATTTACAATAATAAAAATTACATATTTCTTCCTGTTAATACACACCTCAAACCCATTTAACACATGTCATAGTTGTGGGTGCTAATCTCAATTCTCAAGGTCAACATGGGATTTTCAAGCTACTTTTCGCCCGTCTACCACATGTCTTGAGTAATGTTTATGTGCAGGTGCGAGAATTGATTATGTTGTAGGAAGAAGAAACTAAAAAGAATGTGTATCATAACAATTTTAAACTGTATAAGTTACTGGTATTAGGAGATCTTTAAATGTCTCGATATTATCTCACCGAAATTAACTTAAAACACACTTTCTAGCAGCCCATTGCTTTGGGATGATATCTTTAAAAATCCCAGTGTGATTTAATTTCAGAATGGGTATGCATCAAAAAATAGTATTACATTAGATTGCTATCTTAATAAAAACATATAATACAGAGACTGGAAAACCTTTAATGGTAAAAGTCAGATAATTTTAAAATATACTTTGGCTGGACACCCTGAATTGAAGTTACCTTATTCCATGTATAACAAACTTTACCTAAACAAGTGAAAATATGTTGTTGTTTTTTAGATAGGAATTTGATTAATTATATTTGGATATTTGGCATGTTAATAACATTGGTAAAGTTTGTAATGCAGTCGACACTGAAAATAGACTTAACATTTGTTGTGGACTTTGACATTTTATTTGAAATCACTGAAAAACTTTTGAAGCATCACCTATGCAGTAGGAACATACTGATTCATCTCTGATTAACACACGATAAAACATCCTTTAGTTTTTGCTTTGTTGTACTACTATCTGCTATTCACTTACATACTTAATTTACTGTGGTAGATAGTAAGAAGATTAAATGTAAAGAAATATACTTTCATTTGTATGAAAATTGGGAAACCATAAAGCAAAAACCGCCTTATTACTTCCAGTTGAGATTCTAACTTGGTTATTCTTGTCGCTGGTATCATACAATGATTAATATAGGCATTATGCTATACACGATTTATAATTTTGTCATTTTTATTTTCATCAGCAGAAACTGACAGCTAGTTCAGCACTATAACATTTGGCAGTCATATTGAATTTCATAAGGTTGGGACTTGATTTTGATTCGTGGCTGGGAATGCTTTAAGGGAACTGATAAAAGTGTTTTCTTAAAATTCACTTTCCTAGCTTATCTATTATCTTAGACCATATTCTTTAAGTTGCTGAAAATCTATTATAATTTACTTTAAATAAACCTATATATCATTCAATAATAAAAACTGATGGTCTGTTCTTTTTAATTTTTTTAGGACCCAAGAGAATGTGAAACTAAAGAAATCTGAGACAATCCTAACTGTAAAGAATGAGAAGGTTGAAAAGGCAAATAAAGCCATAAAGGATGTCAATAAAATAGTGCCCATCTCTAGGTTTTTGAACAAAGTGGAGCATAGAGAGGTGGTGAAGCCTGAGCCCAAGTCTTACTCTTCTCAACGTCTCGAAGGAAACTTGAAGGACATTGATAAGCTAAGTGGTGACTGTCAAATCCTCTTGGGATACTATGCTGAGGACATCTACTCTTACCTGAGAGATCTTGAGGTGAGACAAGCTTTTAATACACCTTTAAATATGTACAAGTATAAAGCCAACTACAGAGTTGACAACGGCTGCATTAGCTGATAGCTCGTGATTCTTAATTGATCACACATTTGTAGCCAACAATTTCCGCAGGTCCACAACAGTCTATACTTTAAAATATTAGTGAAAAATGACCCTGGGCACAGGACGATTCCTGGATAGCTCAACAGTTAAAGCATTGGCATACTACGCCAAAGGTCCCGGGTTTGATTCTCGTGTCTAGGTGTCATTTTTCATTTTAAAGAATGTACAAGCAAGCTTTGAATCATTCATAACATTTTACTTTTTTGTAATATGTTCTAATATGTGGTATACAAAAATGAGTCATATTATGAGAGGAAATGATCTATTAAAATATTTCATAAAAGTCAAAGTGGAAGAGAGAAAGAGAACCAGGAAGATGAAAAATGTAACTGACCGATTCATTTAACCTCAAATAAGAAGTAAGATTAAATTTCAGTATATAAAACAATATGCTGCTGAAGGACTCAATTTGGACAGGGTACTGTGTCTGTCAAAACACAGAACAATTAATACCGATAGTAAAAACTGTGATTTATTGAACTTTTAATTTATGTGTAAAATCTCAATAATTGTGTAAGTTATTTTATAGTAATATAAATCAACCGTGTTTATCTTAGTATATGTGTGCTATTTTAAAACAGGTGTGTTAATCCAGTTTAATGATTTACAGAATATTGAGTATTCTTATTAAAACTTGCTACTCAGCAGGGTTGTGATGTGCAAATGGAAAAGTTTAGGAACTTGAGAAAGGAAAAGGTCGAAGAAATTTTAAAGTCTCTGGAATTTTCTTCAAATTATTTTGCAATAATTTTCTAAAAAAAAATAAAATAGAAACACAAAACCCTGTGTAAACTATTAGTTTTGTCTAAAATTAATATGAGCTTAGGGTGACCTGGTGGTCTAGGGGTAAGGTGTCACACTTCTGTGCTGGCGGCCGGGTTCAATCCTCGGTCCTCGGCACAGATTTATCTGATTACCAAACCCTTCCTTCACCTCTGACAAGACATCTTGTGAATGTGAGGAACGCCAGGTCTCCATCGTGGTTCAGATTCCACGTTAAATTGTAGGTCCTTCATTTCATCTCGCAATCACCCTACCATTACACATAAGCGTAAGTGCGTATAACCTGAACGGGTAGTAAGACGCGGTGCTAATAATAATAATATGAGTTTAGCACTAACGTATTTGTATTTTATATCTCTTAAAGGAATCCTACTCTTCAGCTCAGTCATTAGCATGTTTGTCTACTGAGCTAATGGTCCCAGATTCGATTGCCGGCATGGCTGAAAAATGTATCATTGGTGAAATGTGGGTTTACCCTTTCACAGTGATGAATTAACAGCCGGGGACTGGATTTTGTGCCTGTCCTAGTCTTAAGTTAGATTATAAAGAATGAAGCTACAAGAGGCCTAGCCAGCTTGTAGTGGAGAATATATAGCTTGAATTAAAAACTGACCTAGGCTATAGGCTGGAAACGGTAATGGATGTTAAAACGAACTCTTAAAGGAAAACCTATGGTAATTTTTGTGGCAAGAATTTAATAGAAAATGTTGATTAGTGATGGTTTTTTGTTTATAGCTTTGCATATAGAGAACTAGAATAAATACATTTTTTTTACATGGAAAAAATTTCAGAGAACCTTAGAATCCGAAGGGTATCAAATAAACCCTTCTTGGCCATCTTAAATCTAGAGAGTTAACTAAAATAAATAAATACTAGTGGATTGTTGCAGCGATAGCTGCAGATTATTATATGTATTCTATAATATTTATTGGAAAAAGTTTTATATGAAAAGCTCTCGCTTTACTTTCTAGTTAAAAGTTTATTTGTGAAAGGCTATTAACTTAATATAAATTTCTTAGCATTCGGTATTTAATTTGAATCAAAACTAATATTTCTCCCTTTATGCCATGATGAGAACTTTAAAACTACCCCTCTTGCAGCAATCTTAACTATTAATGGAAAACACACCTCAGTTGCATAGTTTCGTGTTGAACTTACTGAGGATGGGGAGAGCAAGGTTCAAATCTCACTCGGGTGAACTGGGAGTGGTTTTTTCCACTCTCCCTCCACGCAAATGTGGGTTCACTTCCTCTGTTTATCCTTCCTAATTCTATCCCACTAGTGTAAATATTACTTCAGTGTTTAACCCGAACCTGAAATAATATAAATATTGTATTTACCGATTTACAACTAAACACAGATAATGGTTTCCATGTAAATGTAAACAAAGAATGATTGTACAGATAATCCACTGCCCTCACACAAGAAAAATATGAAAAATTCACTTGGAAAATTGGATTTTAGTTTTAGGCTATTTTTGCAGACATACTGGACCATAAACCTTTAAAATGAGTGCACATTTGCCAAAATTGGTTTTAAAGTAGTTTTATCGTAATTTCAATCACCAGAATTGGGCTTATCAAATTTCATTCAAGATAAATAGAAAGATTGAGAAAATGGAAGCAGGAATAATGAATGTATGAATTTGTGTGATTGAAAGTGCTAATGTTAGAGAATGATAAGGAGTGGGAAAGAGCGAGTGTGTTTGTGATAGAGAAAGATTCATTAGTGTGTGTGAGAGAGTCAGGGTGTCCAGCGACCTGGCAAACCAGGAAAAGTCAGAGAATTTGATCATATTTATGGAATTTTCACACATTCATTAAAATAATTAAAAAAACTTTTATCTACAATAACATTTTTATTCCTGTTAATAGTCACCGCAAATCTTTTTAAACAGTTGAGCATACTAATCTGAATTATCATAGTCAACATGTGATTGTTTCATCTTTTCATCCCTCTCTCTTTTTGCGTGTTTTTAATCAAAGTTAAGCCATGGCCTTGTGCATATGCAAGAATTTTATTACGCTATTTAAAAGAAGAAATTAAAAAAGAATTTGTCTCACAACAATTTTAAACTATACTGGTGTACTCAATAGGATTTAATTGAATTCTAACTTAGTTTGCACCACATGATTGCCCAATGTTTTAGAGTGAAATTCTTTAACTCCATCATTGAGTGACACAATTTCAGATTATGTATGTCTAGAAATAGTATCACATTAAGTTGCAATCTTAATAAAATAAGGTTTTTAATATATATAGTGACTGGAAAAGTTGGAAATTGGCCCTGGATAAGGGAATTTTAAAATATAGTTTGGCTGTACACTCTGTGTGTGTGCGCGTGCATGCATGAGAAAGTGAGAATATATATTTGGTACACACAACATTACGGTACTTTGAAATATCATTCCCTCAAAATTAAGTATCAACATGGAAATATTACAGAACATACCGTATTTGTAAGAATGTGAAAATATAGATGTGTTACACAAAACAATACTTTTAAATTTCATATCCTCAAAATTGTGGTAAAATGAAAATGTAACTTAACTTGTGTATTTGTATTGTTAATCTTTGCTAAAATAAACATCAAAACTCATTTTTTGCATAGAAAGTATATAAAACCCATTTTTATATATAAAAAATTAACACCAAAACTCATACATAGAGGGTTAAAATAGCTATTTTTAAACATTGTTGAAGATTATTTTATGGTTTTTGAGCCTATAATATATAACAAAATATATATTTAGACACCATTTTATCATGCGCGAAACAAAACGTAGACAATATGTTGATGAACTTAACCTTTTAATTTTATAATTATGCTCATTCTTGTTATTTAAATTCGAATTAACGATAACATTCCAATAAAAGATAAAATGTTTCCCCAGTTTACGTATCTCAATTTAGATGTATTATGACCAACATCTAAAGAGAAAATGG
This sequence comes from Timema poppense, assembly GCA_902141375.1. Lineage (NCBI taxonomy): Eukaryota > Metazoa > Arthropoda > Insecta > Phasmatodea > Timematidae > Timema > Timema poppense. The sequence goes on along the minus strand of CABFOV010004712.1, from coordinate 1,049 downwards.
TGATGTGTTTGAACCAACAAATAAAAATTTCCTTATTTTTTAGCCAAAGAGATATATTTTATTTAGAGATTTACAGCCATTCAGCAAATAACTGTCCAACAGTTGATTAAACAAAGAATGAATAACCAAAAATTATCGGTGAAAATTTGATTTTCAAGGAGAATTGTTATTTTTACTAACATCCTGGACTCCTAACCGTTAAAATTAGGGGTCTGTTCAGTCATTTCCTTGTAATTTCTAATACCGGAAGTGAGCTTATCAAATTATATATAAGATTCTAGGGCTGCAGCTGGGTTATTTCTGTTCCTTTGGGATGGTCTTTTTTTATTATTATTATTATTATTATTATTATTATTATTATTATTAATCGACTTTAATGGTGAAGTTAAGGCTACTGCGTTTCTTACACTTAACCAGTACAATTAAACTGAATTTAACAAAATAATATATAAAACACACAAAGTATTTTAAAAAACTAGAGCTAAAATACACAAGGATTATGTACCACGCACACACACACACACAAAAGGTGTGACTGTCTCCCCCTCTCAATCTCAAGAATGAGCTTCCACACGCAGCCTATTTGCGACTTTTCGCTTGAAACCATTCAATTCTAATTTCTTTACATCGTTGGTTAGGGTATTCCATGAACAAGAAGCTGAAACAGTGAAAGAATGTGAGTAATGATTGGAATTATGAAGAGGAATGAATAAAATTGAGTTTTCTTGTGATCAAGTGTTGAAATTATTATAAGGGCTAAGTGTGCGAATACGTGAAGAAAGGTATTGTGGGGAGTTGGAAGTCAATAGTTTCTTTATGATTGTCATAGAGCGTAGAGTTCGTCTTTCTTTAAGTCTTAGCCAAGTTAGCCTCTTATAGTATGGAAAAATATGATCACGTGACCAGAGGTCGAATATAAATCTAACAAATGTGTTCTGGAGTCTTTCTGCAAGGTCAGCTGTCGGGTCATTATAAACTACATCACAATAGTCGAAAAGCGGGAGGATAAGAGATTAGATAAAGAGTGGATTTAATATTCATTGGTATAA